>VURO01009486.1:7267-52700 GCA_015108175.1 Pelvicachromis taeniatus
GGTCCATCCCTAATCCTGCTGTACCAAAATAGAGCTCTACTTCCCACTAATCCTAGATGAACAGGTGCTTCTATTTAAAGGACCAAATCCTCTCCAATCCACCCTTTGGAATGCCAACACTCTTTCTCCTCCCCCACTCAGTGTGTGGGGTTTTCACTTGTATTTCTTACTCTTCCTGACTTTCCTGGATTGTGGACAGAGAAACAAAAGCCTTCGGCTCGGAATGAGCTGTGGAAACCTGCAGGAGGAAAATCACTTAAGAAACCAAAGCTCTCATACCCCCCCCGCCCCCCACCAAGAGAACGTTTGACTGTGCAGGGCTTCAAACACAATGGTGACTGGGCACTTGTCCTTCAGCTAATTCTTACTTTAAAACTGAAAGTCAGTACAATCGAAAGCTGTTCCCTAACATTAACCAGCCACACCCAAAGGCTCAGAAGCTATTCAAATCCAACAAATAATATGTGAGTGTTGAGTCTGGAGAGCATTTCAGTCAAAAAAGAGGCCAAAGAAAAAATCATCTCATGAAGTTTCACACTGCAGTGAAGATCAAAAGATTATGTTAACTTCAAAAAAGTCATAAATGTAACATAACATAAACAAAGATCTTATAAACTTATATTAAGCCCAAGTGACCACAGTGATGAGGACACAATAACTAGGAACTAGTTTTAAACCGGATTCTAAACTGGGCCTGTTAATACCAGTTAATTTTAGAAATAGAAAAAGATGCTTTACTGCTGAGTTAATATAGCTGCAATATTTGTGAATGGCCCATTGCACAGAATTTGGTTGCTAACAATTGGGGCAGCAAGGAGAAAAGATTTTCTTGTTTCCACACAGAGGAAACGTGAGCAGAGTTCACAGTGGGTGCAGAGGCAATATGGATTGCAGAAAGCGGTAGGAAAAAATACAGAGTAATAAGTGGAAGGAGGGAAGTGGGAGGCAACAAGGTTTACTTTAGACTTTCCTTTGTTTTCTTCAACCTCAAGGCCGCTCATGAAACCGAGACGCCAGCAACACTCGTAGACAGCGAGCGACTGGACAATATGGTGCGAGTCTGGCTTTGCCAGCAGTCACAAGACAGATTGATCGCACCCTTTGACCAAGGGACCGTCATGGCAAAAGCACGGTACAGTAAACCAAAGCTCTCACAAAAGGCAGCAGAGTTTGAGCTCTGCTAATTATAGTTTTCCCCTTGGGCCTAAAACCAATTTGTCTCATTTTCAATAGTTTCCCCTATCACGCTGGCAGACTGGCTCAGAGGCCTGTTTGAAAAGTTGTAATTTCTCCTAAGAACCAGTGGGGTCTGGGTTTGGCCTTAAAAAAATGCAGCAGGAGTAGTCCTCCACTGCTATCACCATAAATGGGTGGAGAAGCCAGAGAGCAAGCAGACATTAATTCTCTTGTACCAGCCAAAATGTGTTATGTTATCAAAGGGGAAATAAGGTTGACAGGCCCTTGGGGCTAGTCTAGAGAGCCGGCTATTCACACAAGCACAATCACAATCTTTCTAAATATGAACATTGTATGGCCGGTGCAGCTTTAGTTTTTGTGGTGGACACAATGTGACACGCATGGGTTGTGTCAGTTCAGCAACATACAAAAAGAAGGAAAAGGCCCGGGGTATCCGAGCATGGGACAGTGTTCCTGGCTTACTTAAAAGCCCTTGTTTTTCCTTTCTGATGACTTGGTTTTGACCAACTCAGGATTTTAAAGCCAGTGCCAGCTGCTGTTATGTGCTTCTACTTAATCTTTCTTCTTTCTGGACAGACTTGAAATGAAATGATCACAGATTCCCACAAGCTTTATATTCCTGCTGAAACCCACAAATTAAACATTGAATACTGAAACTATGCAGAAACAAGTCTAGCTGTGTTAAAGGTTACAAGCGTTTGTATGACCCTAATGAGCTGTATTGTCAATATCTACTATGACCACCTTTGCTTCAAAACACAGCCTGAAGTCTCTGAGCCAACCTTCTTAGTTTTCAGGAATCATTTTCCAGGCTTCTTGAAGGAAATACAAATCGCTTCTTCTGATGTTGGCTGCCTTTTCTTTCATTTTATGTCAAGATGATCCAACATTGCTTTAAAAATGTTGAGGTCCAGGCTCTGGAAAGGTCAGTCCATGACTGATAGTGTTCCATTTTTCCATCCAGGTATGCTTTTACTACATTAACACAGTGCGTTTGAGATCATTGTCACGCTCAAAAATGGAGCCTTTGCCTCTTAGATGCTTTCCAGATGGTATTGCATGGTAACAAAATCTGATGACACTTTGCTGCATTATTTTATTCCATTAATTTGGAAAAGAAAGCAGCCCCAGCTATGCCAAGTCTTCACCATACTTTACAGATGTCTGTAGACACACTGCTGGGGCTCTCTCCTGATCTCCATACATGTTGATGATGATTTGAACCAAAATGATCAACTTTGGATTCATCATTCCAAAAGACCTGTCGCCACTGATTTTCAGTGTTTGGCATTCCTCAGCCCTTTCTCCCTGTTTTTCTTCCTTAAGAATTCCTTCTTCATAGGCACCATTTCTGATGAGGTTACACCTGACTGATTGACTGAAGGGTCAGATTCATCTCTTAGGTCCTGTGTCAGGTCTTTTCTGAAATTTGTTCCCATTTCTCAGACATTTTCAGATAGAGGTTGTCATCTGCTGTAGATAATTTTTTAGGCCTGCTACTTCTTCTTTTGCATAGTGCCGTTGATTAAATACCTCTGCATTTGTGTTCGTCTTATTCTTGAGATCTTTGATTTAAGCGTAATTAGCCTTAAATCCAGTTTGTCTGGTTTTACTGGAGCTACTCTCTACATGTACCACTGACCAATGCCACAAGGATGTAACTTGTTGTTGTTGTTGTTAACTTGTTAGCCTCTAGCTCTTCTAAGTGATAATGTTAGAATGAAATTTCCACAAACACTGGACAGCATTTTGTCAGCAGCCGGTCCTATCTCTTAGTATAAATATTTAGAGATTTGCTCTGTGAAAGTGTGAAGTTAAGACACAGTCTTATCTATGATTAGTGGTGCGATGTCGATATGGCGTTTTCATGAATCAGTCTGTTGACTAAAAAAAAATAAAAAAAAATTCAAATACAGCATGTCAGAGTAAACACGGGAAAAGTACGGGGAAAAAAACTCAACAAAAAAGATACTGACAATCTTCCCACACATTATTTAAATGAGTAGGTTTACCGCTGTGTAACTGTTTCTGTATTTGTTTACTCTGTGTATGCACAGATGATTGATAAAGTTAAAAGACTGATAAATCCAACCATGTTCGTTTGCTCACGCAACTTTGACTGAAAATCTATTAACAACAGAAAGAGCAGCACAAGACTAAATGAGCTGGAGTCACTGTAACACCATATTTCCTGAAACTGCGCTCTCCTGTGAATTCAACCCCTCTGTAGGTTTGCAGGCGGTTTGAAACATCTGAGATTCAGCTGATCTTCCTGCACGGACAACACTTTGTTCCAGTTTGGCTCCACTTGAAACACTTGAGTGCTGCACTTTTACAGCTTTATCAGTCCAATGGGCAGGATTCATGTGCCTAGAGGGCCTGTGCCTGAACAGGACACTCATTGTTGACCTGACGCCGTCGGTATACCTCGTGACACACCATCAGAAGGGTCCACGTCTGATGTGAAGTGATCACCTGAGGACCAACCGATGTAACTTTTGCAGATTAATAAAAAAGCAACTGTGTATGTGTGTCTTTGTGGAAAGGTTTCTCCTTGCTGTGAACTTGACCCAGTCTGACGCAACAGGATGCAAAAGGCAATTTGTGATCCCACTTTCAATAACAGTATAATCTTAGGCCAAAGAAGGCACTCGTGACAGAGAGAGAAAATGTTTCCTTCAGTGAATAAAAGCTTCATCTCTGCACTGTTTGATCTCTGTCACTGCCAAGACTTCAAACTCTCCTTTCCCTGCAGTAACCGAGCCATGACTTCAGTTTTTTTTTTGTCCCCCCTTCCTTTCTAGAAAGCCAAGACTTTTTAAAATTCACCGTTTTACTTGAAACCACACCACCCCTCTCCATCTTCTTTTTTTTTTCTCAACCTGTTAAAGCCTTGCATTCTTGACATATAGGTTCTGCACCCTCGTTTTATCTCGGTGAGAGCATCAGCTCACGGCCTGAAATCGCACAGTGAAAACCAAACAGTCGTTCTGACTCAAAGCGCCTCCTTGCTGGGTGAACATGTACGACTTTCAATTCATTTTCCAGCAGGTTGGAAGAGATTGAATCAGCAAAAGGATCCTTGGAGTGAAAAATTGCTTCTCTGAAGATGACTTAGCATGAGCTTATGGTTTTACATCAGATTTTGTTGGTTTTGTGTATTTTTTTTTTAAACACCAGAAACTAAATAAATATGTAAAAATTACTGCTAGAGTAAAAAAAAACAAGAGTGTAAAAAATTTGTGATTGTGGCATATAGCCAATCAGAGCGGAGACTTTACAGTGTCTCTCTTATGGCTTGTTAAGAGGTGGTGGTGGTGATGGTGTTGTGTGTGTGTTTGGGGTGTAACTGGCACTTCACAACTCACACACAGAGAAAAGCGTCACATGATTTGAAGCCTTTGAAACTGAAATATTCTTGATCCGTTTCCGCTACCTGGCCTGACTATAAATAAACACTGCGGAAATAACTTCACGTCCCCACTTTACAGCCAAAAAAAGTTTTAATTAGAGGATAATTTCTCTTGTTTACTGGCCCTGTATCATTATGTTCAGCAGTTTTTGGGGTTCCTCTGACAGTTGATGAGGTGGGGAGAGGTGGTGGCTCTCAGTCTCATTTTATCAGCTGAGAAAAGCAGCAGAGGGGTATTAATTGTTCCTCTCATCCCCTAACGATTAATCACAAAGCCAGAGGCGGGCAATAATGGCGAAACGCCAAAATCACATATGCATGAAGCAATTTCTAACGCAGGACTCTGATCAAAAAGCCTGGTTTTGAGTCCCATTGCTTTACGGCTTAAATCAGTAATGTAAAGCACTCATTTCTCAGATCCACGGTAGGCTAACATCTTGCTCATTAGCCTATTTTAGACCAAGTAGTAGGAAGAGTTGATAGTAAACACACATATGTGAACCCTTCAAAAGCAGCCACTGAAATAGAGGTCTGCCTTTCTCCCTGAAACAAAGCTGCCTTCATTCCTCATAATCTCCCCAGAGTCTGGATTATGAGCAGCATAGGTTTCTTTTGAGCCCTGAATAAAACGAACAGTTCATGAACTTTTACATCCACACCTATTCACAAGGAGAAGAGTGGCTGAGTGCAGCCTCCAACTTCCTCCCTGGGTTCAGTGAATGAATGGACGCTCTATTGGGCCTGGATGGTCTGTTACTCCAACCCACAGTGGAAAATATGACGACCCAGCAGCAGGTAGGAGAAAGAGGCCTTCTGGGACAGCATAGGTGGGAGGTCCAACCACCAATAGGCTATTACCACTTCACACACAGTATGGGTTTGTAAAGTATGACTTGACTAACTTACACACACTGACTGTGGGGTTAAGGGTTCAGCTCATCTGAATTTTGGGAGGAAATTAAACTCAAACATTTTGCACAGTGTCTCTCCCACTTAGTTGAGTGTGGCATATTCTACTTCCTAACTTGCCCAGAATGCAAAAGCAAACAATTTAAAGATCTAACTTTCTGTAGAAAGAATCAAGGACTATGATTTTACACTTCATCCAGCGACAACTGAGCATTCGGTTTCGTTTGGTTAATGGAAAGAAGCTTTGAGCATTATAAGCCGTGTATAAGCTGGTATCGAAAAATCATTAGCGTCACAGAACTTTGCATACCCGTTTTCATAGAATGATCCTGAATCTTAGTGGATGTCAGAGGAGCTTGATAAAAAACATAAGGTCTGCTTATATAATCTGGAAAACATGTTACAGCTTAAAGTCTGAGGACAATGATGTATTTTGGGGAATGCTGAAATTGCATTTTGGCAAATGCATTACCTCTCTTGCTCTTCAGGGGCTGCTAGGGTGTTTTAACCACATGATTCATACAACACTTTATATACATGTTTGCTATTAGCCGCTTACTGTTAGCTTGTCACTTCTGCAGCTGTTCTGTCAGGTTGTTGTTTCTCCAAAACACTTCCATTGTGAGGCTGTTTTTTTTTTTTTTTTTTAATAGTTTGTGCAGCATTTTCCTATTTGCTGGTGTTTTCTTAGGCTGCAGTGTGTGTAAAAACAGAAAGCTAATGACATCTTTAACCTTTATGATTCTTGATTTATGATTGTGTTGTCTGTGTTCGATTTCCATGAATTCAAACATTTTTTTTAAAAAAAGACACCGATTACTTTATGTAGTTCTTAAAAAAACAAAACGACCCTGCATTTACTGTGTTTATGACCTAAAGAGTGCAAATGTAGCAGTGGTGCACACACATTTACATAGCTGATCAAATGCAGGTCACAGAGATGACAGAAAATTGCTTGGTAAGGACTAAACACCTAAGAAGCAAGGGGCAATTCACTTCCCTTACTCTATTATGAATGCTGTGTACAACTCACAGAATCAATATAAGGTATTAACATAGTGCTCTTGTAAACAATGCCTGCAGGTAACGAACAGCTCCAGCTCGACGCTCCGGCACAAGCAGTTTCTCTGGCTGCTGGCAGCTTTTAGGAAAACACAAACCACCTCCTATTTCATTTTCCTCCTCCACCCCCCTCCCTCTCTCCCAACCTACACGCTCGTGCTTTAATGCCACACTGGAACAGTTAGGGCTTTACCTCAAACGTGTCACTCCTCTGCAGAGAAATGGCTCTTTGGGCAGAGAGCATCGTGACATTTTGAATGAAGGAATAATAATATGACACATTTTCCAGGGATACAACAGCCCACAGTCAGAAACTCAGCATCTCTGACATCCAGCAGCACAATTTTTGAGTAATTAATACACAGAGGACAAACGTTTGAGTGTTTAAAAAGTAGGTTAGAAATGTTTATCATGCAGTGAGCTGTTTTCTTCAAAATACACAGCGACAGATTTCCATGTTAGCGCTCCACAATTTCAGCATCACTTCAGGGATTTTTAACACTGCTGACAAACAAGGTCACACAGAAACATAATAGTTACTGGTAGCTTTATTTGAAATGTCTTGTTTTATCTTTGGAAAAATCAAAACAAAACAGCAACTAGTGGCCAGTTATGTTTTGCTTACTTTTAAAGTTTAGTTTAGCAGAACAAAAGCTAGCATAACCAGCTGCAGTCCGAGATGCTGGAGTCTGAGTCCCTCCCCAGGATGACAGACTCACTGAAGAGGAAGCAGATGATATTGCTCCACTGTGAAGGCTATTAGTCATAGATGCACACGCATGTACATCTGCACAAATATGTGCTTTAGCCTCTTTTGCTGCCACATATAGAGACTAAATCTGTGGGAAACACGTATAGATACTTATTAAACTTTGTATCGAATACCTTTCACCATTTTATTCTAGTGATGACAACAACTGTAGTAATGCTGGGTCCAGTGGCACTCCATTAAACTCTAATGGGGTGATTTCAGTCAGGCTCTGTTTTTATTTGAATTGTGTTTTTAAATCCATTTTTCACAGATGACACCACAGTGGAACATTGACCTTAATTGCTGCAAAAAGATAAACAACCTGGAACAATATTTATGTGAATTATTGGATGGCATCTCCCACAGTCATCCATCTGCAGCAAATTACATGACTGAGATAGTGAAGGTATCGTTATCTTCTACAACCTCTTTAAATGTATACATTATAATATATAAATGTTGTGACTGTAAATGTTTCTTTTCTGAAATCGTCACACACATTACCATTTGACAGGTAGCCTGTCTGTCCCAAAGCCCTGGCTTTGGGACTGGGGCAGACAGTCTGCCGTGTCCTACAGACAGCCTACGTAGGACACGGCAGACGCGGTCTACGTCGCCTGGGTCCCACTTAAACTGCTGGAAGTGCGAGGCTTGAGAAATGGGACGGTCTAGCCTTCAGATTTGCCTCACCACTGGAGTTGAATAAACTCAGCCGTCTGCTCCTTGCTCTCTAAAATATAACAGGACACTGGAATAAATTCTCCACCATCTCACACTTTTACTCACACTATTTAATCAGTTTTCTGTTTAACGTTTATTCAGCTGTGTGAAAACTTTAATCTCAGCCAAACCGATTTACTCAGGACATCGCGTATTTGCAAAAGTGCGCCAACATTTTCTGAGACATCTGTTACCCTCCAGCTTGATCGCGGACCGCGGGCGTCTGAAAACGATGTGCTGGGAGTCCGCTGTTTTCGCCGGCTTTAGTGAGCCTTGACGACCCGCTCAGCGATCGAGCTAGAGACAGACGTCTCAGAAAACGTCGGCGTACTTTTGCAAATACGTGATGTCTTGATAAACCGAGCAGATATTTGAAATCGAGGAGTAGCTGCCACCATTGTTGAGAAACTGGAATTGGCTGGGCCGCGCTATGAATTCTGGGATATGGTGGGCCACGTAGGATACACCAGACCCATCCTACAAATTTGGGGAAATGTAGGCTGCATTTGTTGGCCGCATTTGTACGAGTCTACGAATTGGGACAGCCTACGTCGCGTCGCTGTGACGTAATCAGCCTACAAATGTGGCCCACGTAGGCTGAGGTTTTGGGACAGACCTAGAGACACGATACTGACAGAGAACAGAAAACACGAGCAGGGATGACTAGACACTAAACCAAGGAAGCACAGAAACAGAAACACAGAAACCAAAAGAAAGTCTACAGCCTCAGGACCATGCCGCAAACAAAACAAACAATAATCTAAATAAAAGAAATCGTGAAAATCATCACAACTTTATATTCTAAAAGATTTGTGTATTTTACATGTATTTTCAGACATAATGAGGAAATACAAAAATACAAAAGACAAAGACTGGCTGAAAGATGCTGAAATAAAGTAATGGAAAAAAAATCCTCTTTTATGAGCTTTTTCCAAAATGTTAACAATCATTGCTAACAATCAATTTTATTATGAAACCTATCAAAATTTATGACATGTGATCATTGGAGTTGTTGCAGTTAATGTTTATTATTTCATAGTTTTCTCAATATTTCCCAGTTTGATCAAAATGCAGAATGAAGTACTTTTGTTGATGTAGAAATATTAAATTTCAAGTAAGAATTCAAGAGATATTTAAATATGACGAGGCGAAAGTAAAACTGTGATATCGATGTTCTCATTGTGGATACTGTTCCCTTTTATTATCAGGTGGAATTATTACGAGGCTTTTAATATTCATACTTTAAGTTGTAAGTAGGGAGCATTAAAGTTGAGTAGGATACATGACAGTTTAATCTGCACAATATTGGAACAGTAAAAAGGAGAAGGACAGACCCGAACCTGGCAGAAACTGAAAACACAGAGTAGTTTTATGAATTATTCATACTCACCATAAACCTTCCTGAGATGTGGTAACTGAAGAAATATATGCCTTTTGTGGTGCAGGTGAACGTTGTATCATTTGTCAGTGTTTCTCCTTGAAACAGTTCATCCTCTTCAGCCAAAATTGGTCTGTGGGAGATTTACAGATCAACAACAGTTGCTTTTTTTTTGTTTTGAAAGTGTTTTATGAGTTACACTTGTTCTTACAAATCAAAGAGCTGCAGTTAGTTTTTATTCATAGCAATGTGTGTATCATAGATCTAAGCTTTATCCAGACCATAAAATGTCATCTTATTAGCTGAGTTTTTCTGAAGTGAACAAGCTCTCGAAATGGTCAGTATAACCTAAAAGCAACCTATAACTAGCAGTGAAAAGCTGTTTTTCTCAATCTACTGCTTACTTTGAGCAACAAATTCACAAGTATTTGTGTTAGCCTCAGTTCTTCAGAAAATTCATTTCTGAAACCTCAGTTAGTCAGAAGAAGATCTCGGGGCCACTGCCCACTGCCTGTACAACTTGCCTTTTTTGACTCTAATCAAAACCACAAATTAAAAGAAGAACATCTTGTTGTGTTGAAAAGGATTAAAAAAACACTTTTTGAAAGTATTACTACCTCAGGATGAACTTTAATGAGGTCATAAATCGAAGTAGCTGAGTGTCGTTTTTTTTCTATTAATCTGATTTCTCAGATGAGTCACCCCCTGCTGGCCAGTAGAAAGAATGCAGGTTTAAGCAGTGGCTGCACTTTTCAGACCTGGAAGCTACAACCATCTTTCATATACAGTCTATGATTCAACTATGATCACACCGTGTTGATGAATCAGTTAGTGGCCGTTTTTTATTTTTTTTAAACAAAAATCTAAAACATGTTATGCTTTAAAACTTTACTATATGCCGCTATTTTACTCAGTGTTATTTAAATAGAATAACTAAGTTAATCAGGTGCTCGTTATCTCTTTATCTCTTATCCAGTCAAACAGTTTTTCCCTTTTTGTTCTCCTTACCAGTTGTTCTGTGTAGTTTCTATATTTATCTAGCAATCATGAAATATAATACCACTCTTTTCTCACTATGAAGATTTCAAACTTTTCAGGGTACTGACCCATTGAAGATGATGGGAGTATCTGCTGGTGATGATGTTGTAGATTTCAAGGAGAAAAAGGATTGTTGTTGGCTGGAAGGGTTGAAGGACCTTCCTTTCTGCCCAGGTAGACCCGGGTTTCCCTTAAAGCCTGGTTGACCTGGGTCCCCTTTAAGTCCAGGGCGCCCCGGAGGACCCACTTGACCAGATTCTCCTTTCTGACCTCTGATGGTTTGACCTGCCTCACCTGTTCATGCAAATAAACAGTTATTACACAGCACAAAAAGTATCAATTGGTAACTGAAACTTAGGTACAAAATAATCAGTCACTTATTTGCCAACATGACAAATGCATCAGTGAAGGGGTTTAATCTGTTAATGAAGAAGTAATCTGACTAAATGGATGTTTTAGAAATAGAAATCTAAACCTGCACTTCATGTAGTGTACAGTTAATATTGAGTATTTATTCTCTTCGTGTGCAGTCTGCACTCACCAGGGTCTCCCTTCTCTCCTTTAGCACCATCATTGCCATTGGGCCCATGAGTGCCTGGTATCCCAGGAATCCCAGGGACTCCCCCATTGCAGGACTGCATGTCAGCTGGGGTGATTTGAACAAGAAACAGCAACACTGCAGTACTGCAGGTCAGCCACAGGAGGGCCTGAACACACAGATATGAATTACCTTTCAAAAAAATAGGCCCTTATATTTAAAAAAAAAAAACAACCCATGAAAATAAAGCTTTCAGAAGAATTTCCATCTAAGTGAAGCGGCAAGCAACAAACTGAAGATATAATTTTTTAAAGATTGTATTGAATCTGTTTTTCTGTCGACTTCTTTGTTGTTGTCAGAAACACAGTGTTTCCAGGCAGTGTGCGGCTGAATCTACAAAAATAATAAAATATAATACAGAAAATCCAGGAAAAAGGTGTAGGATAAGTACATCTGAGTGTTTTTAAAAGAAATCTATCAAAGACAAAAAACTCCAAAACACGTAACTGCACTTAAAAAGTTAAAGATAACTGAAACAGATTTGAATCCAGCATCAACAACCATTCAGCAAGAACTGTGAGAAAACCCAAACACTTCTGTACAAGTCTGTGGCTTTCTTTCTCTCTCAAGATTACATTTTTGTCTGGCTACCTTTTTAGTATCTGTCAAAATCATCTCACCATTTGCAGGTAATAAAGTGTTTCCTGCTGCAGCGTAGTGATAAGCTGATGGGGAGCGGAGATGAAGACTTTTCGTCGTGCTTCACTGTGACTGCCGCAGCTCAATCGGGGAAAAAAAGAGGAAGTGAAACTCAAGAGAACAAGAAGAAAAACTATTTTGTGGTGTGTGAATAAAAGTGACTTGAATAGCTGGGGTACCTGGAGAAAACCCATGCAAACATGGGGGAGCATGCAAATTCTACACTGGAGTCCACAGACCTCAAGATTTAAGCCTACGGCTGTCTTGCCGTGAGGCAACATTGCGAACACCTGAACCACTGTGCTGCCATCTCTAAATGTACTTATTCAAAATGAATAATCATGAAAAATCATCATGAAATAAATGTCACATCTAATTTGTCATTGGTTATGAACAACACCAAGGAGGAAGCGTTGAAGTCTTAAACTGAACAAAGATTTATGGTTTTTGCATCATGAACATCCAAAAATGTTTTGCTTTGTTAATTATATATGTTATAGTACATACTCTTAACTGCATGTTTGGAAATGCTAGACTGATTTTACAGTTTTAAAAAAAAAAGATTGTTTTTCTTTCAGCTCTTATGCTACATCTAAAAATATAATGTCAGTTATTCAGTTTTATTTTTTATTCAAGACTGGTTTAAGACCATTTAGTTATCTTATGAAGGAATATGAACCAACATCATCACATCAGATATGATTTTATAACCCATCTCATGTTAAACTGATTGCATCCATGAAGAAAAAATAGATTTTTACAGGGAAATAATGAAGAGATGGCATGGGTAATATGTTATGTACTTCATCAATGAGGTTCCTCTACAGCAAGAAGATTGAAAATCATACGATGCAATCACCCTACACTTGAATGCTAAAACATACAACTTTAGAGCAGAAATACATTATACAAAAACATTTTGGCCCCTTCTTCATAACAACTGAGGGTTGGGGGGCAATTTTTTTTTACATCTCATCCACCTGGATAACTCAGTTAGGTTGATGTTTATTGACAAATGTCCTGACAAAGACAGCTGTAATGGCTTGATGTGGTTCAGTATGTTCGCAGAAGCAATTAAAATGCAGAATTTTTGGTGCATTTAGTAGACACAAACTCTGGTCCGTTTGCTAAACCTAACAGTTGGCACAATCATCTATAAAAAGGCCTTCATCTGTTATTTCATTGTGTTTTGTGCTGCAGGATCTTTGTTGACCCTTTTGTGAGCTTTTCAAAATTCTGATTAATCTTATGGCTTGCTGTGTTTTATAGAGCATCCAAAAATTCCGTCCTTCAGTTTTGGTGAGTGAATTTCATTAGTCCATTAGTGCTTCACTCTAACAAGCAAATACACCTGTTTGATTGCTGCATCAGTAACATTTATGAATGCATCTTGCTAACCAAGCTAACCAGTGTCACTTGATGAATCCTTTTCCTCAAATGTATAAGTTCACTTCTGGCTTCAAAAGCATTGCCAGCAAAGTGGCTACATACTGCATGTGATCTTACCCAGCTTTCCTTCACAACAATACGCTTTGTGTTTTTATGTTTGCAGGTCCAAATTTATTCAGTAAAGAACTTTTGAATTAAATGGCTCAAATATATATATTTTTTTAATATAACAAATGGAAATTACATCCATCAGTCTTTTTTATGGTCTACCAATAATTTCCAGTATATTATATATATTAATCAATCAAATTTTTCCTGTTTGTGCTGTTGTCATTAGATTCTTTATGATTATTGCATTTAGTCAGTTTTACCCAAGAAAGTCATTTTTTGGAAACCTCCAGAGGAAGTGAAACGGTTTCAGATAAAGTCAGAGAAGTCTCCACTGAATGAAGAATTGATGATGAAGCATCACCGAGTTTATCTGATTAAAAAAATCTTTCCTCTAAATTAACATTTTGTTCTGTTTTTCTGTCGACTTCTTTGTTGTTGTCAGAAACACACAGTGTTTCCAGGAAGTTTGCGGCTGAACTCCTAACCTCAGTCTGGATGTTGGTATCTGTTCCACAAAATATTTGATTTCTTCCACACTGGTGTTTATTTTTAATAATGGCATCCTGTGAAATTTGCTAGTTTGGCGTTTTCTCTTCTCACATCCTCTTTTCATTTCTTACACTTTAGATCACATTTTTCACTCATGTTCTTCTGTGAGTTTTAATTTTCCTACTTGTTTGGATCTACAATGTGAAGATTTTCTCTTTGATTAGGGATGGTGTATCTTGGGTGCCTGTTAGGCATGCTGTTTTATTCCCTGTAAAGGTTCACCCACCAACTTCCCACACTTTGTCTGAAAATGACTGACAGTTGCAATTAAAGCTGAAAATCTGCACACCAATCACATCTTGATTGCTTGACTTGAAGCCCTCTGTGGTGGAAGCAGATTACAAAATCTGTGTCATGGTTCAAATACTCATGGACCTTATTGTAAGCCATACTGGCAACACAGACACGAACACTCACACCTCTGCCCCCTTGGAAGTGAATATGCATGTGATGCCATAATAAAAACATAATTTTATCTTCTCTCCTTACCTTTCATTGTGTGTGTGTTACTGCACTGTGCTGGAGAGTAATGACTTGAATTCAATTCAAATAATTGAATTCAGGTGCTCCAATCACTTCCATGGCTGCAGGTGGATGAGATCAAGCACTTAGACATGCAGGCTGCTTCCACAAACATCTGTGAAAGAACAGGTCACTTTCAGTGAATTGCAGCATGATAGAATGACGAGTCTGTAGCGGTTGCTATGAGAACGGTGCTTTTCTGCATTATGCCAAGTGCAAAGTGTAGTGGAGAGGGGATTATGGCGTGAGCTTGTTTTTTCCAGTTGCGCTATCGTGCTCTGCCGCTTAGCTTCAGTGAAAAAAACTCATGTTGCTACAACATACTAAAACATGTTGGACAATTTCATGCTCCCAGCTTTGTGGTAGCAGTTTGAGGATGAGCCTATTCTGTTCCAACATAACTGCACATAAGTGCATAAAGTAAGGCCCAGAAAGACATTGATGAGCAGGTCTGGTGTGGAAGGATTTAACAGGCCTGCACATAATCCTAACCTTAACCTGATCCAACACCTTTAGGATGAATTAGAGCGGACACTGTCAGGTCTTCTCATCCAACATCAGTCTGATCTCACAAATGCACTTCCTGAAGAGTGATCAATAATTCCATAAAGACAATCCTAATCTTGAAAAGCCTTCCCCAGCATGAAGAATTCTCTTCATGCTGGGGAAACTAACTCCCTGATGTGTCTTCCTTTCATCAACAACAGCAGCAGAAGCAAATCCCCTTTTTCGACTCTGGTCACGCAATTGAGACTGTGGAGGATAAATATTATTACCTTAATGCACCACAATCATCTAAACCTATTCCACAGGTTTGATTATTAGACATCATGTAGTACATGTCATGGTCCTGGGTCTCCAACTCAGTATTTTAAGGTTTTTGTGGTATTTGGTTTCTCGTGTTTGTTTTTTGGTAATATTAGTACGTTGTTGATTTCCCAGGTCATGTATCATGTTCTCTGTTTGAAGTCTGTTCATATCCTAGTTTGTTCTCTTTTTATGTATCAGTCATCTCCCTGTATCTCTCTCTGTGTTCTGTCTCCATTGTGGTCTGATTTTCCTGTTTGTTCTGTCAACTTCTTATGTCTTAGTCCTGATCTCTATGCATTACCTCTTCTTGTGTGCGCTTAGTTTTTGCTTCCTCAGTCTCATTGGTTAGATTCTGTTCAGTTGTTTTCCCAGGTGTGTCCACTCTGCTCTAATCCCCTCCCGTGTCTATGACTGTGTCTCAATATGCGTACTTGTGTGTACTTGCGTTCTCGCGGACTCGTTATATGTCATCAGTTGGACACCAAGAACTGTCCCAATTCAAAGTACGCATCAAGTTCCCGGATGTGTTCTCGCTACGCCCGTTTTATCGAGCATGCATCGGTGGTGACTTGTGTGGACTTAGTGGAACCAAATAACCCGTCATGCATTTCGCGGGTCACGTTCACATGAACTGTGACATCATCGAGTACGCTGGTGGTCCAATTGAACATCTCGGCAAGTCCGTACTCGCGTTCTCGGCAAGTTCGGTCTTGCTGAGAACGTGAGTCCAGACTCGCGTACTTGCAATTGAGAAACAGCCTATGTCTCCCTCTGTTCTTTGTCAGGTCCTTCCTTGTGGCGTATGTAGTCTGTGTGCGTGCGTGCTTGCGTGCGTGTGTGGCCATGTTTAAAGTGAAAACAGAAAAGCAGAGTCTTTAATTAATGAAGACATTAATTGAAGGAATGACAACAATACAAAGCGTTTTGGTTGATTCTCAGCTCTTTATTTGGTTTGTTTGTTTAAACTATGTGACAGCGAGGTCGGACAGGACAGCTTGGTCTGTGCTTAAATGTAAACTCAAGATATTGATGAAAATTAGAAAAATCAAACTGCGTTTGCAAATACATTTAAAAATCCCACCCATTAATATCAACTCAATATAAAACCAACTTTGTAAAACTAACTAAACAAGAGAAACTTACACTAATTTTAAACAAAGCCATTACAGACACAAACATATTTTCCATTTGAAGTGTCAGCTTTTAATTTGATAGGAACTCAGAGCTCATTCAGCAGAAAAGGAATAAAATGGTGCAGGTTGGCTGTGGAATAAAAAAGAAAAATGAAAATGAAAAATAAACATTCTGTGCTTTTTTTTTTATAAAGGTAAATGGATCATTGTGAAGAAAAGGTGAGAAATTGTTTTGATGTTATTTCAGTCATTATGCTGTCAAACAGTTTCCTATTTCCTGTCCTGGGGGTGGTCAGTGAGAGTGAAGCAAGAAGCCAGAGAAGATGCTGTAACCGTTTCGTGTCCCTCTCATCCCTCTGTAGTCTTTAGTCTCCAACCAAAGCTCCTGATCTTTTGACACGTACACTGCCAGGCCACCGGAAGTCACCTAGAACCAGAGGTCAAAAATTAGATGGAGGATGTGTTTTTTTCAGAGGTTAACACACTCTGACCCAATAACAGGAATCGAACATTAAACGTCATGTGAGAAGTGTAATTGTCTGATGCTTGTACCTGTCTCCCCATCCGCCGGTGATCACAGAACGATGCCAGAAGCATGTTGTCGCGCTTCAGCAACACACAGAGTTTTTCATCTAACGTGGCGTGGTACACAAAGTAGTACATCCCTGGGACCCGACACCTACACATGACAAAACAACACAAGTGGATTTTTTCTTATGTCTTATTGGGCAGAATTAACAGTAGAGTTATCAAAATGTTATTCACGGTTAACTGTGGAATATTTGGTAACAAGGAAATTTCAGGTCTGGACTTGCACAGATGGTATCACCTCAGTTTAATGATGTGGATGGGTGAGTGAATATTTTTTGCAATGCAGTGGATCTCAAAAACTATAAGGTGTAATCATGAAGTTTCAAGAATTTTAGCGCCCGTTTCAATTCAGTTCCTTTGCTTCTGCACATTTGGACTGATTCCCAGATCAATCAGTAGAAGACCTAATCTAACTTTGAAGCCTTTCTTGTTAAGCCCTTAAGATTTTTGAGAGATTTTTGGCAAGAGGAAGTCACAGAGTGCTAAATCTGGGGAGTTGAGTGGATGAGAAAGATGCAAAGACTCTTGCTGTAAGCCAAGAAGAAAGCAACATTGAGCTTGAGGATTGGAATTAACTTTGCATGACCCTGTAGTCTTTTGACGTACGCAGGTTTACACACCACTCTGCTTTTAATTATTAGTTATTGTTAATCTCTGGCTCACTTATTACATAATATACAGTGCCTTGAGGCAATTGCTTTTGTGATTTGGTGCTATTTAAATAAAACGGAATTTAATTGAAGTAAACAAGCATTTCTTCTTGCATGAAGTGGCACCTATGGGCTTAGAAACTTTTTGAAAGAAAGCTATTGTTTGGATTCTGAAGTATTATTTACGATCCCACAAACGTCTCCATCTGCATACATGTTAACATTCAGGGTTTTCACCGACTGCAGACGTGCTCCTGTGCAGTCCTCCAAAATACTAATGATGACGGTGTGGCTTGGTCAAATGGTGACTCGTTGACAAAGGGAAGGGGGCAACAATGAAGCTCACCAGGAATGGTAGAAGCGACAATAATTTTTCTGCATTTTCATGGTTTTAACGCTCAGTTGTAATAACGTCACTCTTCCCCGCTGCTGTAAAAGTTGTAGACAGACTGGTTGTACGGCAAGAGCTGCTAAACCATAAATTCCTCGAGTTGTAGTTCTCACCATCGGTGATGATCCAGGGCATGACAGACACATCAGTTTGAAGCAGAAGTCGATGCTTCAACATTTGAGATGTGCACAACCAGATGATCTCGATAGAGTTGTGGTTGGACTTTAATCTAGTGTTGCTGCTGATTGTTTTAGTATGAGTGCTTGAACTGTATGATCATTATGAAATGTAATATTCTGAAAGTTTGAGCAGGAATCAATGTTACCATCAGGTTTCACTGCTGAATGAGTCACGTGTAATTTTGAATTTAACAATAATCATTCGACATTAAACTGACAAACTCACCTACAGTGATCGATCTCACCTGAAGCGTCCTGTGTTTATGTTGTAGTCATCATTGATGTTGGTGATCACATCCATGAACTTAATGACGCTGGCTTTATCCGGGTTTTGGTTTGTTGCTCTGGCCACACTGAAGGCCGCCTGCTGCTGGACTACTACAACAGCCCTGCAGGAACAAAGACAATATTATTTAATAGAAGAGTGTGTCATTATTATTATTATTATGTTTTTTAAAGCAGCTCATTAATGCAGAACAACTGCAGTGGACTTTCTTTAAACAGTGAACATGATGCAGTTCCCCCTGAATCCTCCCTTTGCAATACTCTTTTTACTCTGATCATGTTTATACACCACTCTGTATTTAATCATTATTTGCTATTAATCTATTAATCTCTGGCTCTCTTCCACACTTCCAAATCCAATAAACTTCATTTCACTTCTCAAATATCACTGTGTGTGTCTCCTATATGATATATTTAACTGACAGTTTTCAATCGTAACAACCAACGATTTATACACGAAAATCATGACGATTAACTGGGTTGCCCAAACTTTCACATCCCACTGAATATATTTCATATAGTTAAATCAAGGAATGGCCTTTTTTGCTTCATATTATGAATGTAGCACGCATGGAGCTGGAGCCGCAGTTAACCTGCTTTAGGTTGCAAGCAGTTGGCTCATTTGGCCAGTAAGTAATCCAGCTTTGACACTTTACTGATTGAAGTGTTGAACTGTTTACCTACCCTTGTTCTCCTGGTTCTCCCGGAGGTCCAGCTCTTCCTGGGGTACCTGGCTTACCAGGCTCCCCAGTCTGACCTCGTTTACCAGGGGGTCCCTTTGGGCCGGGCTCCCCTTTCTCTCCTTTCTGAGGCCCGAGACTACCTTGCCACTTTGCTCCTAAAGATACAAGTTCTGAGCATTATTACAGTAATGCAATTACTTTCCTCAATGATCAGTAACATAAGGAATTGCAATCTGAAATTTAGTTGAATTAATCCTGTAGCTATAAGTCTGACCAGCAGTTAAACAAAAGTCACTTTGGTTTCAACAGACTTTTGCAGACGATTATACCATGGGCAAGTCCTAATAATTGCAATGTTAGGATGCATAAATGTATGCATTCATAGCTCTGATGCTAACATTAGCCACAGGAATTCTGCTTCCAGAGCCATCTATGGTTGTAGTGGAATTGTTTTGGTTATGAGTTTTGTGAGTGATAAGACTGAGAAATATATACGTGGCAGTCGTAAGAAGCGCTGGCTGAATGACCTTAATATGGCGCTTCATATTAAGCGCCATAGAGGCGCCACTTTTGTAGAGGAGGATACACTCCTCTACAAAAGTGTATCCTTTTGTAGAGGATACACTGTTGGCACAATAGGCCATCAAGTAAATTATTGCTGATTTTTCCCTTGTCATAACCTTTTATGCAGATATGTTCTAGATACCTGTATCTCCCTTCTCTCCTTTTTGTCCATCACGACCATCTCTTCCAGGAAGGCCAGGAATACCTAAAAGTGGTCAGAAAGTTCAAATGATACTCAGAAAAAGCAAACAGATGACAAAAACACATCAGTCTCAACAATCATGTGCACAAAAATTTGTTCACCTGGCATTCCAGGCATCCCTGTAGCTGGACAGGTCTCCATAGCGATTAGCCCAGATACCGCCAATGAGAGCAGGGCTCCAATTATGAGGAAGCACTGGTGGAGCATGGTGGATAAATCCTGAGAGGGGGGAAAGGCAGTGGGAAAAGAAGAGGTAATGAGAAGCAAACAAATAATGGAACAAAAGAAGAGACAAACTAAGAAAATAGGGAAATCAATAATGTTCCAAAAAATTAAATTCAGATGAGTCTGTTTTTTTTTTAGTAATGTGTTTACTTATATTGGTAAATAGACTGTAATGAAAGGGATTTCTGAATGGGTTTTATATAAAATGAAGAAATGAAGTATCTTTATGACTCAGCATTATTGTACCGACATCATAATCAATCTAGGCCTTTTTGGTTCCTTAAAGTATTTTGAGAGAACTGAGGCTCTCTCAAAATACTCTTGAAAAGACATTTTTAATGTCAGTTACATTTTTCACTTGAATAAATAACTGAAATAGTCTTTTTTACCAAAAGCTGATTGCAGCTTCTACCTTGTGATAGAAATACTCTTTCTGGCTCAAAATGATTTAATATAATTTATGAGAAAAATATTTTTGACAGATTATTGGCCAATAAGTCTTTTATAACAAGGCATTTATTGCTCCAGACACACGCATAAGGAGAATAGATTAGGAAAGGAAAGCAAAGAAAAAGAGGAATGAAAGGAGAGGAGACAAGCACTACGTCGAGGAGAGAAAAAAGCATTGAAATAGCAACAAGTGTAAAAGAATTTATCAGAAACCGAATTAACAAAATGTTTTTTTTATCAGTTATTTAATTTAAATTCCTGTGTAAATGCACGGGATGCACAAACATGATAAACATACAGGAAACAGGAAACCCTTTCATTGAACGCTTCAGTTTAGCGAACAGATTAGTTCAGTAATGAGCGCAGCTGAACAGATAATTCATCATAAATGTAGAAACCTCACCTCAGAGAACAGACGGGAGGATAAAAACAACCCCAATGAGTTAAAAGCAAACTGAAGAGAAGCTTGGAGTCTTGCTGCAGCTGCACGAGGAAACCAAAGTCAAAAGCAAAGATTCAGCAACTTTACGTCACTGATTATTTTCTGAGCAGAGCAAATTAAGTTCTGCATTTCTGGGATTTACTGGACACAATAGAAAGAAAGAGAACAGAGAAGCAAATCCTAAACTAGAAAGTTAGCAAAGTTACCAGAACCTAAAATGAAGACTCCACTTTTTATCGTTTGCAAAAGTTTTCTAAACATTTCAGATGTGGTCTTCAGTCTCCATGTTGCTAAACAGGATTTTCTGCCCTTGTATTCATTCCTGTACACAAAGTTAATGTTATCCAATTTAAAGGCTAAAACATTTGGTGACTGACATGCACCAAAGATTCAAATTCATCTCACCCATGTTTCAGATTTTCATAGTTTTATATATTCAGTAGGTTTCGATTAGATTAGATTAGATTAGATTAGATTAGATTAGATTATTGATCCCACGGTGGGGAAATTTGTGCGTCACCTCAGCTCAGGGACAAATAGCAGACGAAAAAATAAATACAAATAAAATAGAAACAAATTTTTTTTTTAAAGTAAGATAATACACTATATACAACGGTAGCATACACAGTATGTGATTATGGATGGAGGGTTGTGGAAATATGCAAGAATAAATTTAACTATTCTACCACTACTATTACTATGTAAGTAACAGATATCTATAAGTATAGACATGTACACGTACACACTCAATATACATATTTATACACATGCAAACGTCCATACATATAAAAGGTGCTTTATGGATGAAGTGGTGACCATGGATGTTTACAATGTCCAGTGACTCATGCCATCGTGATCGAGGAGTTATAGAGTCTAACTGGGATGAATGATCTGTGAAAGCGCTCCTTCCTGCAGCGAGGGTGTTTCAGTAATGATAAATGGACTTATATTCTACTCTCCCAGAGTCCTCAAATACTAGCGCTCTATACAACAACCGCATTCACACAAGCACTATTTTCTAAATTTTGTTAGTGCTCTATTGGATATTCTGATGGATGCATCGGAGAACATGGGGTTAATATCTTGCCCAAGGATATTTGGCATGCATAGGGATCGAACCGCTAACCTTCTGATCAGTAGCTGACCTGCTCTACCACCTGAGCTACAGGTATATAGCTCAGGTGGTATCATGGATTATGATATAAAAACTACTGTGCTATATTTAATTATTAAAAAATACCTCAGTTTTAGGAAAAGATTAAGGTTTAAATTAAATTTGCAACAGCTCTGATTATGTATGCCTGTTTTGGCCATGGTGCATTTTGCCTGCTGCATTACTCACAATGTTGTGCTTACTGTTTTGCCTTCAGACCAAGCTGTTGGTTTTTTAGTGTAATTGAAATTACAAGCAATGTGATCAGTTTAGTTACTTTTTAAAATAAACGAACTGACATTTTTTTTGTCTCGATTACTTTTCTTTTTTTGATTAAAAAGGACAAATAAAAAAGTAAAGATCAACAAAGCTACATGCTAATCAAATGTACAGTATTTAGACCTACAGTTGTGCTAGTGCACATTATGGTCAGCTAGTGTGATGGCATGCAGAGGACAGCCTTTACAGTTTGGAAGTATTTGCATTATTTAGTGCCTGGAGGATAGTCTGTCACCTCCTGACCAGCTCTAAATGAAGCTGCTGGTGGTGGTGAGGCCCATGGTGGAAGAGACTCATGCTACAGCTCTGCTACTGCTAAAGCTGTCTCTCTGAGGAAACTGAGCCTGCTGCTGGTTATGGAGTGAAGTAGATATTACTAATATTACACTGAGAGGTAAGTGCACAGTAGGTTCAAATCATGTAAAGTATTTCATGATAAATATATTTTTTGTCATTTCATCAAGCTAAATGCAAAAGGATATTTAGTTAGGTATAAAACTTGTTTTACTTTCACTCTGAGTTTCCGGATATTTAGTCACAAGAAGTACTTACTTGGTTTAGGGAGAGATCTAGACAAGAGAGATTTGGTTCAAACTGCTCACAAAGTTAATGCCAAATGTAATTTTTTAACCCAGCATGCTAAAAACTGACTCTTGGGGTCCTGATCAAGTTTGACTGACTGTGTACTAATCATGGATGTTATTAGTTTGTTGCAACCCACCACAGTGAAACATAAAGTGTGGGATTATGAAAGTGCAAGATTCTGAAGCAAATCAACCAAAGTTAAATAAACATGGTCATCAAAACAGCTGCATGGACACTATAACAGAAGTTAGAGGTCTGCTGAAAGGCAAAAGTTCACCAAAAGAAGAAGTGCGAGCAACCGAACATGTTTCACTTCCCTTGCCTACCTTAGGATGGGCTCACATTAAATATTCCTGTTTGATAAATTAGACAGCTAAGGGGTGATGGGCAGTAAAAGTTGTTTGTGCATAAAAAAATATAGAAAGAATTTCATGTCTACACAGAGAATTCAGATTCGCGGTAAAATGTTAGCATCACTCACTCTATATCATCACTTGCACCTGGATAGGACAAATCACATCATTCATTGGGGGGTCTGATGTGGTGTTTTGCACATACACTGACCTCAATAAAATCCTGACCATGTTTAATATGAGTGTCCACATTAACTGTATACACACACACACATTTTTTTTTCTTTTGTTAAAAACCTTGCAGCCAATCACAAGCAAAAGTAATTAAATTGTTAGATTCCTTCTTAAAATTTAATTCCAAAGAGTCATGTTGACACGTTTTGTTCATGTAGCATTTCTTTATCATACTGTTGACATACTGTTCAATTCTTCTCTCTCTCATACCCAAATATCTCAGAATATAGAAATTAGAGTTTCGTTGGGTTGCGATGTAAAATGAGGTTGACATCCCTGCGTTGAACAGTAGCATGCAGCTGACATTATATGCGCCACATACCGTTTTGGATACATGGCAATCGATCATCTAAGGCACGCCATTAAGTCTTCAATCATGTCAACAAAATATAAAACACTGTTATCTAAAACTACATTTTTGAAACTATTCCTGAATGTTCTTGAGATGACATCCAGAGGATATCTTCTTCAGTGACTGATGTATTCAAATTTGTATCTGTGATTAGTGGAATCCAAAGCGCAAAAACCTTTAAATGCATCAGTCTTTAACTGTAGCTTTGTCTGTTGCATTGCATGGTGTCCATTGTTTAGTAGTTAACCTAGCATGTGAAAGCTCTCTGGTTCAATACCAGGAGGAGATCTCATCTCAGACATGCTGTGGCAACCCCTTCCATTTGAATTAAGTTTTTCTTCTATTGTATTGCATAAGATCACAGCAGCTGCATCCACTTTTAATGCATTTTAAGTCGGGATCACCTTAGTCAGCAACTGACTTGCAAGAGGGTCTGTAGTTCATATAAGCACAGAGCTCCAAAGACCTGCCTGGCCTAAGAACCCACCTTAGCTGGTTGTGACTGAGTGCTTTAAGTGCCTTTGCTTTTGCAATTAATAACAAATGAAAACATAATCCCAGAGAATCTCCAGCCTTGATCCTGAGGAGGATTTTTTATGTTTTGTATTTCAGTTTTCTGGAAGCTACAGCTCAATAAAATTTCATCTGTCAAATTGTATGAAAGTATATTTCTCAAGGATTTAATCTAGGCAGACACAATCGCAGAGAATAATAGCCTTTTATTTTATCAGTGCCAACAATCAATGAGAGTTTACATGAGTCCGAATGACAAAATTACCTGCTTACAGGTTCACATGAAATTGTGTTCTCTAGATGATAATGCACGTTAATGCTGTGCCGCTGCTTTTAAAACAAGAACTGAAGTCGGAGATTTTTAGATATTAAACTGACATAGTGATGCAGTCTGGTGTTTGAGCACACACTCCATTGTGAAGTGAAATTTCTGAGTGTACATTTGAACTTTATGCTGGACTTCGGAAGAGCAGGAAGCCATTGAAGATGATCTTTTTTTCCTGGTTGTTTCTGGTATCAGTAGGTCCCTGGTTTTCCCTAAAGGACCCGAGCCAGACCCTCTGTCCAACTGTGAGCTGTAAAACCACACCACCTGACAGCACCTGAAACATAACACAGCCGATCAAGTTGAGGCTTTGTGAGAAAATGCTGCAGTCAGTGTGAAGAATAACCCAAGGCAAAATACAGGGATATTATAAATATGGGGAGGATTTCTTTCAGACAAACAGATATTAGTGTGGTTGTTTGATCAAATGTTTTCGCTCCATGTTTCTCACTGGAGCTGAAACCAACCTGCTCAGAGTTCTTGTTTGCTCTGATGTAATCACAGAATCCCAGGGTTTTTGTTCCTGAAATCTGTTCATAGGCTATGTGCAGACACAAGCTGGCCTAAAAATACACAACACACAACTGTATTACAACAAGAAATTTGGAAAAGCTTCTAAAGCTTTCACTGCATTTAGCACACAACGTGGCTCTCAAGATGATAGTGCAAGCCACATTAATGTGCACAATATGTATGATTTATTTTACAGTGGAACAGACAGGAGCGAGTTACCTTGGCCACAGAGTGGAAGTTGAAGTAATAGGTACCCGGTACTCTGCAGGTGAAGATGCCTGTGCGTGTGTCAAGATCACCATTTGTGTTGACCACAACTTTTTGGTAGGTTATTTTCTGATGCGCAAACACACACACAGAGAGGGAAATAATAACCTTGTAACTAAAAACTGTAAGAGAACAACGGGAGGCTGTTGTTTATGAAGCAGTATTAGGGCAGCTTTAAAAAACAAGAAAAATTATTGATCATTTCATTTAAAAGTCAAAATGTTAGAATTAAGGTTGAAAAGTGGCAGTTTTTTTGGCTTCAAGCAAAAACTGTAATCTCTACATTTTGTTAAGTTTAATCCTGAAATTTCAACCTTATTCTCAAAGTGAGCACTATTTTTTTTCTTAATGTGGTTCTAATATCTAATAGTAGCTGTTACATCTTCTGATGGTCTCATAAATTTTACAATAATATTTCTTTTATGACAAGAGTTGTGCATAGTATAAAATTAACCTCTTACAGCTGCTAGGAAAACTGTTGAGGGTCAGGACTCTGTACTACACACACACACACACACACACACACACACACACACACACACACACACACACACACACACACACACACACACACACACACACATTTTAATAATTTGTGACACACAGTTGAGAGGTATGTCAATAATCAATAACACAGGAAGAAGAACCTGAAAATTGTATCTTTCATTTCAGTTTTAATTCTTTTAATTTATCTTTAAAACCTGCCAGTAACACAAACACAATACAAACCAAAGTTAGGGTAAAGATTAACGATCAGGTTCAGTGACGTTTTCCAGCCTTGTTTTTAATTCATTGAAATGCTTGTAGAAGGCCTTATTGGGTCTGGAAATAGTGAGGAAATAGTGCTGGCACCCACTTTTCCCTCTAGTCTGGAAATGGCTTCCAATTCCTTTGCAGTTATGGTCCCCTGCAGAGTGATCACTGAACCTAATGACTCTGAAATGTTGGCTGACCGTACCGTTCCAGTACTACACCTTGTTTAACAAATGACAACAGATATTGTGGGCTGAGCCTTAAACCATTTGAATTTAAGCAAAGGTGTGAAAGATAAATCACCATCAAACCATCATATTTCTTTGTGATTGTGCTTTTCATACCAAGCGATGTCAGTGTTGGCACAATACATGTGGCTTAAGAACATTGCACTTTTGTTTATCATATTTTTAAAGAACTTTTGAGGTTACTGCTTGTCATAGTTCAGTTAGTTTGAGGATCTTTTAAAAATGGTTTTCATTCTTGTGCTTCTTTGTAAATGTGTTAATCAAAATGACATTTTGCTTTGACTTTTTCTATAGCTGACACATCAGTAACTGACAATGTCCCACCTGTGAAACTGCCTTTGTGAATTTCAAAGAAGTTTTATTCAAGGTTATTCAAGTGTTGCGCCAGGTCACTGTAACCTGAGGCCTCTCTACAAGTCTGCACATGAAGCACATCAGCATCTAATTATTCATATTGCAGTGCAAGTTGTCCAGTGGATACTCTGGCGTTGATGCGTAACTACAGCATTTTGCACATGAATGTCAGTTTGCGCATGCGAGCGTGTTCCTGGGAAGGAATGGAGGGAGTTGTAAATTAAATGGGGTTTTCTAAAGTGTCTATTTTTTTAAATAACATTTTGTGATAGAATTAGTCATGTGGAAGAGTAAGCAGAGCTCCCTTGTGGTGCCTGCATGAATCTATTCCTCACAGTTGCACTGTACTGGTCAAACAAATTAAATTACTACACCAGTATGTAAGTAATTTTATGTAAATTATGGTGTTAATGTTCTGTGTCGTGCTGTTGATGATGAGCTGGTGTGTTCCTTGTCTGGTGGCTCTTGTCTACAGGCCTGCCTGAAAATGAACAAGTACATTTGCCAAGATTGGTCAACAGTCTGCCCTGTTTCTTTCTATCGACTGTCTGCTCTTGTAAAAGAATTTAACATGCCTTTGTTGGCTTGAGGCTAGAACACTAGTGGGACTTTGCTAGAACAGTGGCTACGCTGCACATGTTGGTCTGTTGCTGCGTCTGTGTCCTGTTTTGTAGATATTTCAGACTTATAATGTCAGACATATAAGTCAGTATAACTCCATGCCACGTGCATCCAAAACATCGTTTCATCCAACTCTCAATCCAGGAAAATAACCACCGCAAAACATATTTGGACTTTATAGGCACATCTTCTTTCTTCCTCACCTCAAGTCTCTTCCACTGCCTCCCTCCCACTCTCTCTTCCTCCCTCCTCTGTCTGCTACAATTTATACAGCCACAGAGGAGTGCAGGATTTACACTGGATTTTTGTTTCAGCCATCTACGGAATTAAGAAGTGTATCCTTGCATTTCATTAAATCCTGCCTAATGAGATGACTGTCTCTCCCCAAAGAGCAGATGATAAAGTACCCTATGCCATGGTGCATAAATTAGTATGGTGAGGTTAAATGCTGGAACTGACTCATGTTTCACAAGAGGACCCTATCCAGCAGTTAAATCAACTCGCATAAATACTGCCAACTGCACGCAGGCTGAATTCACCTGCCTACTAGAGTCTCCATCCAAACTAATGGATCATTTGTTGGAGCGTAATGAAATGAAAATGTGAAGCAATGAAGTTAAGTAGGAATTAGTAATATTCCCCATGCACTGGTTCTCAATGTGACACAGTATTGTATGGGATTTCATGTAGCTGTGTACTGTAAGGAGTATTAAAATATAAGCAGTCTGCTTGGAATTAAGGCATGTTGGTGTTCCGCTTGTCTTTTGACACTTTCAAACAGGAACAGTAGTGTAGCTCATTTTTAGCTTTATCTTTAACATTATGAGAAAAGTCACTCAGCTAGTGTCACCAGATTGACTCTGGCGGTTGATTTCTGTTGGGTACAAATTGAAATGATCTCAGAGGTCTGATAGATCTTGTCAGCTGTTTTTAGGAAATAAAAGTTTTAAAACGTAACGACAGACAAGATTATTTGTCTGTAGTTTTATGTAGATATATGTAGTTTTGCAGTGTGTGCTGTGTGAAGTAGCTTCTGCATCCGTCGGTTTAACGATGCATAATTTGCTGAAATGGAAGATTATTATGTGGCATAAAGTGTAAATGCTCAAGTGAAGCAAAAGCACCTGCAAGCTGCAATAAAATTCCTCTGATACATTTGTGTAGTATAGTACAATATGCATGTATATTTTGTGTATACTAATTCAGTTGATCATATTTTTCATTCTTATATCCCTGTTGCCTTTTTTTTTTGACGTGGGGTTGAGGGGTTACTCAGTAAGCAGTGATAATCAGTTTGATATATTTCACCCTAAATTGTATTACTACACTGAGGTACCACACATGGCTCCTGCACTTTGATAGAGGCATTTCCCATGTATTAGTACAATTACCACTGATGAGAAAACTAACAAAAATTTCTTCTGTGAGTTCGTCTGAAGCTGGATCCACATCACACACACTCATTTACTCACAGGTTAAGACTGAGAGTGGAAAAAGAGACAGAAATTGGAGAAATGGCTGAGAATTCATGAGTGGGGCTCATGCCTGATTTGATCAGCATTTCTAATTGGAAGATAATTTTCATAAAGCCTCTCAAACAGCTGACAGCTTCCTCCCTCCATTCCTGTCTATCTCTACGATGCTTTCGTCGTGTTTCTCCATGCTGTAAAAGATGCCCTCAGCCGGATGGAGAGTGATTAGAGGAGATGCTGTGAGTTTGCTGATATTCCAGGTATTTTAAGCTTTTGGGTCCACATGGGTGTAATGGACTTATTCTCAAGCAGTTCTTGTCTCTCTAATTAGTGGTCCCCCCTCGAGCCGTAACAAGGGCACTGACGAGAGAGGCTTTTTCCCAATGATAATGTGAATGAATACCTGCAGGGGGAGATTTCTGCACTGTTCCTCATCCTGTCAGCCACTCTGGGTAACACTGGGGCTTAATGAACCTGAAAACAAGACACTGTGTGTGGTGACTGGTGTGTGTATGTGTTCTCATAAATTCAGATAGATACATTATAGTATCTTTTAGAGGTGGCTCTAGTACAGTATATCTTGAAGAAAATACAGATATATCTCTGAAAAAAAAAACGGACCCCCTGTGTTGTGATGATGAAGTCAATTATTTGTCTGTGTGCTTTGTATTTGGGAGTTTACCACCTGTAAGGGTGAAACAGGCTCTGGCGACATTCACAGAGACACAGTTGATCTTATGTAAAATCGTCTGAGAATCTGAGTCGGACCACATACAGCTTCTCTGCTGGAATGCAGGAGCTGCTGAACATGTATTGTGATATGTATGTCCTGTCTGTGAGATGGTTTGGCTGATAAGTTGACACCGCGGAGATGCATATCTAGGATGCATGCAGTGTCACAAATGTCACGTGTGATCGATTGAATGCCGCACTGTCAGAGTGAGAGGTCATTGCTCTCCATATACAGCCGGGGGGGAGGACTGGAACAGAATGCCTGGTCAGCACATGGTCACATTTTGGATGCACCATTTTCCCTCCATGCCGTCCTGGGTGTGTAATGAGCTGAGTTGTTGTTGGTGGAGCACACGTCACTCCTGTTGACATTAGACTCAGTCAGTGCAGAGCAGGTCCTGCGCTTTATCTTGGACACTCTGCCCTTCACCGAGGGGCTGCACCTACCTTCTCGAGCCAACTGACATGAATGATGTGTTTGTTTATTATGGCAGATAGGTGTCATGTTAGACATGCATTAAGTCATTGCGAAGTGAGCTTTGCAATTTTTTTCCCCCCTGTAATAGTGCTGTTGACTAAAGTGAGTGGGAAAATGCATGACAGACTAGAGAAAGCAGAAGACTTGTGGACAGGTTGCATGTTAGGGAGGTCGAAAGACAAAGAAAGAGAGAAAACAGAGGCAGAAAGAGGTAAAGACTGAGAGACAAAGATGGAGGAAGGGAGCCACAGATGTGGCGGGGCCTCGGGCAGTACAAGTCATTATGGTGTAAACTGCTCCAGTGGTGATGTTGTTGAGAGAGCATGGAGGTCACCATCTTGGGGTGTGTCAAGCAATGCATGCACACATACACATAGCAGACACACACACACACACACACAGAGGAAATTGAGAGAACATCTGGATATGTGCCACCTGCCTAGAGGAAGTCATCTAGTTTACACGCAGTACAGGAGGGGGTTTGTCCCTTCCTGGATGTGCAACCTTCATGCTAGTCTGCACCACTGGGAGAGGATGGAGGACAAAGTGGAGAGTGAAGAGCGTGCAAACCAAGTGACACACTTTACGGGTATTAAATGTTAAAGTAAACACGGATATCGTGAGTCAGGACAGGAAATGGGGAGAAATGCACACCACGGTCTCCTCCACAGACCCCTATCATGTCCCCGTTGATGCTTGTTTTACTCAGCTGCAAGTCCCTGGTCAGCCGTGTTGGAAGGACACATACCTAAAAGGTATTCATGCAAACCATGCCAGAAGTAGTAAACTAAGATAGAAGTAAAATGTAATATAAGAGAAACAAGAAATTGTTTGTTTTGTTGTTTTGTTTTTTTTAGCAGAAAAGCAAGAAAAGAGAAAAAATAAGATAAGCGCCAAGTATTGACCATCTGGCTCCAGCCCAAGCTAGCGTGCCACAAAACAATTGCATTCATTAGCTTAATTTATCATGGTGGTAAGCTCAATTTACTTTTGCTTGTGTGAGTGTGGCTCATTAAGATTCAGTCTGCTGTTTCCTCAGGCCGTCTTGTGATCACTCACACAGGGTTCAAGCATTCTGGACCAGATAGGAAGCACTCCAGGGTTATCTGCCAGACCTAAACTGTTTAAATAAAGGCAGCGTAAAAAGAGGTGGAGAGAGGGATTGTAAAGGCAAGTCACAGAATGAGAGAGAGCGATGGGGGGAGTATCAGCAGAGGAGTGATCTAAAGAAGAATGCCGTTGAAGAGGACTGGGTGGAAAGAAAGGCTCAGTTCTCAGTTGACAGAATGGATGTTGCATGGCTTTGGTGGAAGAGGAATGGAGAAAGAGCACGGGAAGGGAGGCACGTGACTAAATGTATTCTGATAACTGAACAGCAGATGTCTCGCATGGAGCTCCTTTGTTGCCTGAACAGCAGGACCCTGCACTTCAGTGGGCTCACTTCACACTGCATTCATTTGCCTGCCAGCTGCCAATTTAGGGTAGAGAGTGAAAAAGAAGGAGAAGGAGAGGGAGTGAGAGAGAGAGAAAGGAGGGTGGCTCACACCAGTCCGTCCCTCCCCTCCCTCGCTATGTCTTGCAGAGAGGCTGCCATTCCGTTCTCTCTTTCCCCGGTGGCCTGTACAATTAGTGATCTGCATAACCACCCACACCTCCACGCACTGTTCTCGCAGAGCAGAGGGGGAGCTGCCTTTGTCTTTTGGCTGCTGTACAATGAGTCGCTTTGGACTTGGCTGGAAGCCAGAAGCTGTGGTACAAAACTGCAAGTTCTTGATGGATGACGAATACTCCCGGAGTCTTGTTTCCTTGCACAGCTGATTGGCCAGGTCAGAGATGAACTGCATCAGCGGTCATCAACAGCTCTTTTGTTAAAACACTATATAAGCGGTGGCGAGGGATAAGATTGTGAATTGTGAACTCTTATTATCCTCCCAGGTAGCTTTGCTCAATAGAGGCACACTCTCATTAAGGCCACAAAGCCCACAGTTCATTAACGCCTCCGTAAAAACAAATTCACACCCCTCTGTTAAGTGATGCGGGCCGAGGCAGGATGGCGTCGAGGCTTTGGTGAGCTTAGCTGTGTGAGGAAAGAGACAGGTATCTACAACCGCAACTTCACAGCTCACCTGATGTTTGATCTAACTGAGAGCCAAATCACATCTCACTTTGTGCCGCACATTTATAACTTGTGAGCATGAGGAAAAGACGATTGTGACGTTCTGTTTAAGTTCAAATAATGGGCTCTAGACACTCTTCATATAGAATAGGTTTTCAGAAAATTTGATTTAAAATGATGTTATTAGGCTTTATTTCTATACATCCACGCCTTATTGCCTTCTCCACTATTATGACACAATACCAGAAAGTTTGCCACCATGTTATCTCAAATTTTAAGAGCATTTACTAATGTGGTTGCCCTGTTCTTCAGAATTGTATGGAAATAATGAAGATATTGATTGACAACCACCAACTCATCTGAATTGTACAACCTCAGTTTACCAAATGTTATTGCTAACATTGGAAAAAGTTGGACAGGCCAATGCTTACCACTGTGTAGCATCCTCTCTACTTTTAAGAGATCACTTGCTGGACATTTGGGAAAGAAAACTGTCTTATTTTCATCTGATATAAAATTCTTGCTGCTCAACTGGGTCTTCTTTGGGATGTGTTTTCTTTCACGATGTGGCAGATGTTTACAGCTGGAAATTGATGGTCTGGACTGCAGGCAGGCCAGTTCAACACCCGAACCTTTCTACTATGCAGCCATGCTGTTGATGCAGAATGCAGTTTAGCATTGTATTGCTAAAAAAAATGCCAAGCCTTTCCTCAAAAAGACATCTGGATGGGAGCATATGGTGGTCTACTACCTGTATATACAGTCCCAAACGTGATCAAAAGTTTTGGAACACATGCCTTTAAAAGGCCAAATCTGTGCAAAAATGTGGATTTATTGTCATTTTCTGTCAGGTAGTCACACTGTAATGACGTTCTGATGACAAAGGCAAAAAAAACTTTCCCTTTTTGAATATTGGTGGGGTTGTTGAACTGCATAAGTAGGGTTTCTCGCAGCGCACCATTGCTGCTGAGGTGGGATGCAGTAAGACAGTCATTTGGAATTTCTTAAACGATCCTGAGGGTTATGGAACAAAAAAGTGGAAGACCCCATAAATTTTCACCAGCACTGAGCTAGAGGATCAAATTGGCTGTCCGTCAAGACACTGGACAATCCTCGACCCAAATTAAGGTCGTTACTGGTGCCGACTGCAGCCCTATAACCATCAGAAGGCATCGGAGACTGAAGGGCTTCAAAAACAAAAAACGTCTTCAAAGGCCTCGTGTCCTTAAACGCCACAGAACTGACCGTTTGGACTTTGCAAGAGAGCACCAAACATGGGACATTGAAAGGTGGAGGAAAGTTTTATTCTCTGATGAGAAAGAATTTAACCCTGATTGTGCTGATGGTTTTCAATGTTACTGGCATGACAAGCTGATCCCACCTGAGATGTTTTCTATGCACCATAGTACAGACCATAATGGTCTGGGGTGCTTTTTCCTTCAGAGGAACAATGGAGCTTCAGGAGGTGCAGGGGCGTCAAACGGCTGCTGGCTATGTCCAGATGTTGCAGAGAGCATCCCTCATGACTGAAGGCCCTCGTCTGTGTGGTAACGACTGGGTTTTCCAACAGGACAACACTACAGTACACAATGCCCTGCAGGACAGGGGACATCACTTTTTTGGACCATCCTGTGTGTTCCTCTGAACTTGGAGAAATGTTCCCACTCACCTCATGGAAACGCTTGCATCAAGCATGCCGCAGCGAATTTTTGAAGTGGAGCAACTCATTGCTGAGTTCATGTTTGGAACTTTGATTTCTGTTTTAAGGGGGGTTACGTTTAAGGAGGTGTTAAACGTTTGATCAGCTGTAAAACAGACTGTTTCAGTTTAAGCGTTGTTTTCAATAAATGTTTTTGAACATGCAATTTATTCTGAAATTGTTACGGAATGTGTAGTTGCAGTTTCTTTTTGCACCTTGGTTAACCTCTGCCCACCTTTACTTTTGAGAATGTCTGCTTTTCTAAGCTCATCTTTTTGTACCCAATCACGTTACAGACTTGTTTCCATTAACCTAATTAGCTAGAAAATCTTCCTCCAGGTGTTTCTTTTTGGTACCACTTACTTTTCCAGCCTTTTGTTGCCCTAGCCTGTTGTGCAATTAATAATAAGTTAATATTGTTCATGAAATTGTAAATTATGTCAGTTTATTAAACACGTGGAGAGTCTTCCATGTTCTATTGTGTGGCTTTATGAGATTTTTGTAAGTCATGACAATCTATTTTTATTTACATGCTACACAGCATCCTAACTTTTTTGGAATTGGGGCTGTACTTGCTTGTCACAGTACAAAAGACAGCACTAGCAGATCCCTCTCATCACCCACTTCAGTGTCAATTCAGGGAATGAGCAATGGAACAAGCATTATGCCCACTTCCAGGTTGGGGTGGGGGGGGTGGGGGGTGGGGGGTGATAAAAACTTTTTGATTAAGGGAAGGGAATTTTCTATTTCATTCTGATTCAGAAAGCAGGAGAAAGAGCGGAGGATTAATCTTAAGGCCGTCGTTTTACTGCCTATCCCCACTCCTGTCTCAGAGCTAAAGAAGCGCAAGTGAATAATGGGGTGTCCATCAGCCGTGGGCTCAAACCCAGATTGGGATTTTCTCCGGAGATAATACAAAGCAGGGCGACAATTGATGATTCATAATGTGCAGTTTTAGCCTTGCGCTACCACTAGCTATTGTGATAGGGTTGGCATTAGTGTTAGTGTATCTGCCATAGAGGTGTTTCGCTCTGACAGCAATCTTTGGAAGCGTTCTTCTGCTGAGGATTGTAGAATCATGAGTTTATAAATATGGATATATAGAGAATCTTGTATTCTGTTATTCAGATGACAAATTGCACCTTTTGAAGAAACATTCTCATTCAGTCATACATCCACTGTGTAATATTTAAGAATCCTCTGAAAGAAAGGGAGGATCTAACTGGCAGAAGCCAGAAACAAATAATGGCATCTTGTTATGTTCACTTAGTTCATTTTGTACACAGGGGCTTTACACTGAACCAAGAATAATCCCACTAACAAAGTTGTCTGGCTCTCCAGTCATGTGAGCAGCACCTGTCGTGGCAGAGAGTGGAGGCTGAGGCGGGGCTGGGGATCCATGGAAGGGACGCTATCCATCAGTGGTTCCATTTGATATTTAATTTAGACTTTTATGAGCCTTAGAGGATGGGCCATGTCATTTTCCTCTCGCAAGCTCTCTCTATAGGGATGGAGGATAAATTCCTTCCATGCATGCAGCAGCCTTACCAAGGCTCCCGCAGATTTATAACTGTATTCTGTGCCGGTGATGCTAGTGGCGGTCAGTGAGTGGCCTACAAACTGCGTGTAGCTCACAGGTGTCTGTCCAGGTCATATCTCTGAGAAAACCTTCTGCAATTTGGACCGAAGTTGCACTTCAAAGAAGGTTCTGATAGTTCCCATAAAAGTTGACCATGGAAATTATTGCAAGGCATTGTATTTGCAAGGAGAAATTACTATGATGGTAATTTTGGAAAGACCAATATTCCAATATTTTAAAGCAGCATAAAATCAATTAATTTTGCATCAGTCAGCTGAGTTAGTGATATTATACTTACATGTTTTTCTCCATGAATGATGGATGAAGTAAAATAGGCGCTATTCTGAGAAGGTAATTTAAAGGAACAGCAATGGGTTTTATAAACTATTTCTCTCCTAATGGTCTGTTTTAATGTAATTTATAGCTTCATTCATTACCTCTTTTGTATTAGTAATTATTTCTAAAATACCAAAGAGCCATCTTTTCTTTCCTGGTTCTTCTTCGGCTTTGATTTATCGCCATGGCTCTGGCCTGATGCTGTCTTCCCAAGGTGTGACATTTCAAAATATTTATAGCTCTGGCACATTAAAGGCCTTCCTTTGAAGGTGACCGACCACTCTTCCACACCAGCATAATTAATAGAATCTCAGCTTGTTCGCCTTGTGTTATTTATCTGCTGTTCTGCTATTCTGTTGAAATTCTATGGAAAACAGCAAGGTGTTGGCTCAGCTACTTCATCTCATAAACAGACTTTTTATACCCGCCATTCGGCAGGATGCATTGCACTGAGGGCGACAGGGAGACCATTCCACTTCAAAGCCCCAAAAGTTTAATATTTTATTGATTAGATCTAAACCTTCTGTCCAAAGTGGCAATTAAAATTCAATTAAACTGACTGAAAGCATCATATTAAATTTCATCCCTTTATGAGCTCCAAGATAATGCTGGAGGACAGGAGTTGAATATAATCACAGCCTTTTTAGATTATATTATCCGGTTCATTCACTATAAAAGTGACACTTTTAGGTATACTTTCAATATTTCTTAACTATAACCTTCTAATGAACACATTTTATAGCCATTAAATCAACTGTTATTGGGCATTGCAATAAAGAGAGATGACTTCTTTTTTGTTCTGTTCTCCACATTAGAGAAGAATGAAGCATTCCCAGTTTTCATACAGGTAAATGAAAAGTCTACCTGTTATACAGAAACAAACTGATTTATGTCATTTATTAAAAACTTCCATAATTGTTAGTAACAGTGCATAAAACTGGTGACAAAACATTCTAGCTATTGATGCTGAATCAGTGGTATTTTATTTGTATTTGCACAAATATTTTAAATGCCATGCTTTGTTTTAAAACTATAGTCAGGGTATTAATCCAGTACTGTTTCTTACTGGTCTCCAGCCCTGACAGCGAATTAAAGTTGCAAACGAGAACATAAGCAAGTAAACAGATAACAGCTAAGCTAACGCTATTCTGCAGTACTTCTATGAAAATAAATAAAATAAAATAAAAAGCCGCTGTAGGTGGACTGTGGACAATTGGGATATAACCCAACCAACCAAGCAAGTAATATGTAACCACATTCTGCACTGACACGTAGTTACTAGCATGAAAAAAGGCTACTTCCCCCAGCACAGCAGTGTTTAGCCAAACACTGCAAACAAATCTGATTTTGTCTGTGTCTGCAGATCTTTAACTTCACTCATTAAAAGTGTAATCACCTCTAAATTCTTCTTGTTGGTTTTACATTAAGCTTCAGCTATGGTTATCAAATCCTGGCTACTGCTGCCCTTACTCTTGTTGTGACACTAGTTGAGATGTACAACCCCAATGGAAAAGTCAGAGGATCCCTAAAAAAATCTTTAGGTGTCATCCATAAGGAACCATCAGTGTCTGAAATTTAAACAGACACTTTTTGATTTTACTGGAAAATCAAAAAATACTAAATGATTATCACACTCATTGAAAATGTACTAATGTGAGTAGGATTATTCATCTTTGGACCATAAATTTGCTTGGCAACCCCTCGAGCTGCTGAGAAATTATGTCGGTACCAGAGCGGTGAACTGAGTGACTGAGTACTACCAGAGTGGCCAAAAATATGACCAATATGTCTCAATTATTAAAAGAAAAAAGGCACTTCTCTTTTACTTGTATATCAAATATTGTGTTGTGGCTCGTGTTGTACCATCACTACATCCTTTCATCCTTTTTTTTTCCTGTGGGCTCCTCCAAGGTGTCAGGTCAGCGGTAAGCCACAGCAAAGCCATTGATCCCACAGCATCCACCACAGTAAGCAGGCTATTTAGATGTACACAGAGAGCAGTGTCAGAGACTGAGAGAGGTTGTTATTACTGAGTGCCTCTCTGTTTCTCCCTAGACTGTTTGCTCTGTGTGATTATTCTCTCCAGCTCCCCGAGCATCCCAGCTTCTGCCTCTGTGATAAAGATATTCATTTACCTGATATGAAAATCTTGTTCATGGTGATCCCAAATGACTCTAGATAGAAGAGGAAGAACGCGGGGAGGTGAGACACAGTAAAGGTGGGTAGGGTAGATGATAGAATGGGAGTGCATGAGGGAAAGGAGAAAGAATGACATGAAATATTAATACACCGTGAGACATCGTGACGCCTTGAATTTGTGTGATAGCAAAATAATACTTTTGTATAAAAAGTGGGAACTGATTTCTTTTTCTTTTTTTTTTAATGATTTATGAAGAAGGCATCACATAGTCATACAAATCAGTTAAAGTGAAAAACATAAATATCTGTGATTCTGGGAAATGAATGAATGGAGGGTGTGTGTGAGTGTCCGTGCACAAGCTTATATTATAGGTGGAAATGCGCGCGGCTGTTTCTGTTTTGGCTTTCCAGGAGTGTCTCAGTACACATCCTCCCCTTTGTGCTAATGATGAGACTCGTATCATTTTTACTACGTCTGAATGAGGAGGGTTTGCATGCAGTTCTGGCTTCCCTGCACTAGGTCTTCCTCCTGGATGAAGCAGGGAGAGATTGATATTATGGGGGAAGAAAATTAAATGTGTCTTCTCAAATGCATCCTTGTGGTTAAAAGGGTAAAATGAGATGAAGGGGTATGATAGTCACTTCTCCTCATCTTGTAGCCAGCCCCATCCTCTCTTCCTTTATTTTGTTTGAGTATATGGCTCACTCATCTCAGGTTTTATTGTCTCTATCTTGGGAGTGCTGCTTTCCCCTATAACACGGTCACCATGCGCAGCACATCAGGCAAGTTCTTGATTCTGTACTCAGTAATTTAAAGCCTTTATAGAATTGCAATTTCAGGGCTCAGTGCTTGTTTTTCTAAAATGTACTCAAGGAATTAGCTACTCCAGCCACAAATCAGTTGAATTTATGCCCAGTTGTAATACACTTTATGGGCTCATGGTACATTGCTTCAAAAACAGCAGATGTGAAATTATGATAAATATAATGAGGTTTTTTTTTTTCCCTTTTCACTCGCCTCTGCCTGTCCCTCACCCTCCTTCCTCCACTCTCTCTCTACTGTGAGAGAGAAGGATGTGAAGCGTGTTTACTCACCCCATACAATACATTTAATGTCTTAGTAAGGGCCGCCAACAAAACCTGATTAATGTCCTCATCTCTTTTATTAAAGATAAGAGTGGCACTGCAGTCAGGAGATAGAGAGAGTGCCATAAATCTTAGGCAAAATGAGCAGTCAAATAATCACTCATCAGAAATGAAATCTACATACATTAACACTCGCAGACATTCTGCTGTGAATATAAACACGGGGCTACGGGCGATGAAGCCGACTCCATTTATCCACATATTCGCAGTTGGGGGGAGGTAAAGGTGTCTGAAGAGGGTAAGCTCTCAGCTGGTGATGATGTTTAAGGGGGTCCTGTCCTGCTAAGCTACAGTCCGCCAGACTACCCATGTGTCCAGAGGAGCAGACGCACAATCATTAGGGCAATGGATGAGTTGGATGGCAGAGGCAATTAAGCATCTCCCTGAATAGGACATAATGTTGATCCATCCCTACGATTAATCAAGGCATGCACTAGACAGTGATGGGCGACCCTGTGCCTTTGTGACAAAATGATTCTTCATTGCATGTTTGGGGATTGGGATCCTGAGGTCCCTAATGCGCCTTAGAGGTGCCCCAATGAAATCCTGTCATCTATTTTGCTTCTGTCCCTGACAGCTATCAACCTGTCTTCTGTCAGCCACGGAACATTATCTGAACTCCCAAGGCGGTTAGCGACAGGGACTAAGCTTATGAGTGGTGGTCGCAGGCAGGCAGATATGTTAAGTAATGATAATGCTACCTTGCTTTTGTCCTATCAGCATCAACTCACGTGCATGTTTCCTATATGCAGACAAAGAAGAACTGCATATAGATGCATGCAAGCTTGTCTTTACTGCACACATTTATATGCACACATGCAGAAAGCATCCTATATAAACACACTGTTGTGCCACCACCACAAATGTCCCTTTTCCGTCAGTCACATCACAGAGGCCTCCCGGTGACAGATGTCATATATTGTGATTAAAAACTTGTGGAAAATTAAAAACAAATGCACAATGCACTATGACTGCTCTTTGTTTTGGTGTCAATCATATCTTAATAATCAAAATGAGCTGTTTTTTTTCTTTCACTCATTCGCCACTACTTTGGCATCTGGCAGGGAGAGGCTGACAAGGTGTCTTTGCAGCGGAAATTACAAGAAATGAATTTTCAATGCTTGATAAAAGTCGCACACAATTAGTGGGAGTGTCAAACCACTTCATATAGAGTTGTGCAAAGTACTGAAGCTCCACTCATAATATTGACAGCGATGCGTAACAACGTCAGTGGTCTCACTGTGATAATGACTTGTTTGCAAGCTGATACTTTCCATGCGCTCCGTAGACACAATGCCATAGATGTTTTTTATTAGTATCTCATGATCTAATCATGATTTCTTATGAGTTTGTTATGTTTAACTCTGTTGCTATTTAACTGCTCTCACCCTGCGAGTCTTAAAAAATGCTTAATGATATAATGATATAATGTAATAATCTCCCTTCGTTGAATTGATCTTTACACATTCTTCAATGTGTAAGGTGTCCACCTGTTCTACTTTGCAGTTTTTCTCCTTTATAGTCCCCATTGCCCATGCGGTTATCTATTCACCTGTATTGCTGGATCGTGAGATCATTACCTCCATCATTGAACCCAGGCATCTGAAAGCCTGTTAACCTGGAACAGGCCTGGCTGTGCAACCCTGTGCTGATGGTACAATATGCTCCTTGTTATTCTAGGATCATTGACGCTAAATCCCTGGCAATCAAGTCAGTTTTGTTGAAGCTCATTGGCTCAGTGGGGTCTCATCTCATCTGCGAGCTTGGAATGAAGAAAGGAGTGTTCGGGTTAGTTGGGTCGTTAGGTAGAAATTCTTCGATAATGGTGCATGTTACATTAGACCCTTACAAACCAAGGATAAGTGTTTCAGACTCTGTGTAATGTAATTTGGGGAATGGTTATGGTAGATAAGAAATTCTCTTGAAGTGTGAAGTGTGGAGATGAATAGTTCCTTATTAATCTAAACTCATCACATGCTATTGAGCCAATGCAGTTACAAAGTGAAAAGATTGAAATGTATCATGGACATTTTTATTGGAGATGATATATGGCTCGCAGTATCTTTTTAAACTGCAGCTCCAATTCAGCAAGCGGAAGGGTGTGCTTGTTGGTACTATCATATTCCTTGTGTAAAGCAGTTGTCCAAATAAATGGCTAATTTCATGTAGCATTAACAAGACATTCAGAAATGGCCATTAGTTGTGAGCAATCTCTCAGCATTAACAGGAGCCGGATGAAATGTACACGCATGATGGAATGGAAACAGCTGAGCAGCTGAAGCAGGAGGGCTGAACTCCAGCCACTGAATTCCCCTCATGTGTAACAATGTGTCATGTGACACTTCTTAATTTGAGCTCAGTAAGACCACCATCGCATCACAAGTGATAGACCAAGGTTGCATTCTGTATAACGCTATCACGAGGATTCAGTCCTACATTACTGTATGTATGTATGCGGCTGTGCAAGTAAAAGCAGCGTGTCCATCCATGCATCCACCCCAATCCAATGTACACAATGCTTAAGAAGTTGGCACAAACTGAGCAGAACCTTATGGAGCAAACACAAAAACCGAGGTCAGTGTGACCTTACGCAACACTTTTTTTTGGCCATAACTCAAGAATTCATGCTAATAATGGCAAAACTGTACAGAAGACGAGGTGATTACATTTCACTGTGAAATCATAATGTTCTGCAAATAAACCTTTCTGGCCACGTTTCAGTGCAGTCATTTAGGAACTGAGGAGGGAGTTTGTAACCCAGGTTTCACTGTATACTCGTTTAGGGATAGTAATTAATGCCCTGCTAGAAAGTTTCTGTATAGTTTACACTACTCTTTCACCCTTGTAAAAAAAACTAATTTTTTATACTACAAGCCACATTCACCAGTTCATAGACATATCTGTGCATGCTTTTTTTCTATACACTTCTACCATCTACTCATTGAAAGGTTGATGGTTTGATCACCGCCTCAGTCGGTCTGCATGTCAAAGCTTAGACAATCCCTTCTACCTCCTGAGCCACAGCTGCCCTGTTTAAAATGCAACTGAAATGTTTTGCAAAGGCAAACAACGACAAGGCAATAATTCAAGATTTATATCATGACATGGATAATATCTGTTGTTCAACTCATGGATGCAATACACGAAAAATCTATGAGAAATCTGTGAGAAAAAAAAGAAAGCGTATTTCAACTCCATTAAAATGAACTCTTCAAACAAATACTGAATACTTTAAATGTCCTTTCTTACTACAATCTGTACACTTATATAAATAAAAATGTTGTCATACTTTAGTTACTTTAAAAATGATTGTCTGCATTGGAAGTTTAAGTGTAAGGTGTAAAACTGGATCTGCTTCGTACACCTTGCAGCAAATTACCACCCTCAAGTTACCTTCCAACCACAACTCAGCATATTATCAAGTTCGGGTCGTATCACTCACACTGTAATTACAAGCAACTGCATTGGAGAAAAAAATATTCCTGCCAGCCGATGAGTTGTTATTTTGAGTTGGAGATATGTGGAAGTGTCAACAACCGGCATCCTTGGCGGTTATTCTAAATAAAAATCAAACATTAACATAATGCATTCAGCCAGTTTACGTGTGTCCAATTTCACTTGCTAATGAACTTCTGTAACTATATAAACCATTAAAAATACAGCATGGTTAGGTTACCCAAGTACTGCACGAGAGTAACAATCTTGACAATGTGCACCAGTTCCAAGTTGGATCAGTGGGCTTTTGTGTTGTTTCTGTGTCAGTGCAGTGTGTACGTACGTTTTTACACAGATATCATAACTTTGAGAAAACCAAAGTGTGATTGTGATCATTTTTATTAATAGCATTTTATCACTCTTCAGTCCTGGGCTGTCCTGAACACTTGAGCTTACGTAATTTCCACAGAAGCATTTCCAGTTAATCCCTCTCCCTTTGAATGTCGGCCTTTCAGAGGAAGAGCAGGCCATCTTTGAGGAGGTGGCGTCACATATCTGCCACAGCCTAGCAAAGCTCCTTGAGGAAAGACATGTTGTCAGTGCACATTAATCATCGGGCCCGCCATCGGAAACAGATTCCCCTCATAAGCAATTTCACTCATTAGAGTTACTGTGCTGATTTGCTGATTGGAGTTGTGCTGAGGCTACTGCACTGCGAGGGAAGGAGAGGAGAAACGACAGTGAGAGGAGAGAAGGAGGGAGGAGAGTTGGGGGAGTGGGGAGAGAGGGTCTGACACATTTACAGTGACGTGAAAGCTGAGATGTTGATTAATGTGCATTGTTCCTGTCACATAAACTGAATAAATAAATATCAAACAAAAGCAGAGGGAGAGACTCATTTACAAACCAGGAAATGAAAGTTCCATTTAGTTACGGAGTAAGACAGACTGGGGTGACAGTCTGTAGACATGGCTGTAAACAAGAAACCACCACAGTGTAAGTCAAGCCTGTGTGCCCGCATGCTCAAAGCACCTGGTTCGCCTGATTCAGGCATTCCTTAAACTAATGCAGTTCACTTCTTGTGTCATAGACAAAACATTAAGTGGAGAGCCCCAAAGCCCTGCCAGCTCCTCTGGAGTCGACCACTGTGATAAGTGGCCTTCCTGGTAAGAATGACACGTTGCAATCAGCTCTTGAAAGCCCTCCGGCTGCAGTTGGTCTCAAAACAATCTAACAGCTCACAGTTCAAGCAAGTTATAAAATAAACACTTTTTGGCAAATTGAAAAACCATCCTGCATGCTGCAAGTGATGCATGATGATAACAGAATATTCCACAACAGCACAACCCCATTCAGGTCATTTAGGGTAGGCTGTTTATATTGATCTTCATATCCCATCCACAAACACCCTTGTTTACATAAATAAACAATATTATGTTTGCTGCCATGGAAACAGAGTTTACGCAGGCCACAAAATCACCATTTAATGGACTAAGATGTTTACATGCCTGAGAATGCTGGCTAATAATGGCATATCTCAGCTGTCATATTCTGAATTCTCATAACTGGGAAATGTGTTTATCCAGGCTGTTGAGAGAGGAATGTAGCATTTGCAAACTGCAACTCTTAAACTTTACACTGCTTAATACCCGCTATTTTCAGCAGATTTATGCGAACATTGCTCCTCTGATAATTTTCTGGCGGGAACACATTGAGAGATTTAAAAAACCAAATTGTCGATCGTTACGATGAATTTTATTTCCGTTTATTTTCACACTCGCAGTTATTGCAGCTGCAGGATTTAATTACTGCAAATTTGTTCCCCAAGACAAATTAAATCCACTTGTTTAACACTGCCAGCACTGCACCGTGTCTTGGTTACGATCTTATCTGTTACATCCTCTCAGTCAGGTCTCATGACCCCTTTGCCAGTCATTTGATGATTACTCTGTTTTAGGGAGCGGCAAATGTCGGAGGCTGTTTCAGCAACCAAATGGCTTAATAATTAGTCACAAGCATAAGCCAGCAGTCGCGTCAACAACAGACATGAGGTTTGGCCAAATACTACGATTTAGTGTAGTTACATGCATTTATATGAGGGCATGTTAAGTAGCACAATCCATTTGATACTTTTCATGTCGCAGTTTGTGCATGATTTTTACCAAACTCTGTGCAGATACATTCTGCGTGTTAATTAGCTGTTATTTTGGCAGGTTAGCGATGGCTCCATTCCTCTGCCATTTTCTCGATGGGAAAATGCACTCCTGCACAAATTCCTCCGCTTGCTTCCCTCAGCTCCTTTTTTCTCCACGGTTTTGCAGATTCCTCCTTCTGTTCGGGCATCTTGGGAGAAGTCGTTTTACAGTTCAATCAGGAATTCTAATAAACTGACCTGTGCTTTAATGACTAATTCATTGTCTCCTTTACTACCTTCATGGGTATAAAGCAGATTAATGACTTGAGCAAGGTTAAAAACAGTACCACTGTGCTTTTCCTTCATCTGTTATCAATCATCCTTTAGATTCTTAAGAGAGCAACGGAAATTGAAGGAAAATTAGTAATCCTTTTGATGGATGATACCACAGATAGGAGTGTACACTTAAGATGAGAGTGTGGCTATAGCATTAAATGGAAATCGGCTGATAAGGAGCATCACGCGAGGAGCTTGCATTTCATTAAATGGCATATATGCTGTATATGGAACAAACTATAATGCCGTATGACAGGAGAATTATCGTTGTGTGACAACAAAGCCGTCACAGTTTAAGTTAACCCACTTGAGGAAAAGAAGTCATAATTTTGATTATCCTCTCAACTCTGGACTTCCAAATACCGTTATCAAAATGTCCCAGAGACATAATTGCACTGCAC
>VURO01009486.1:52799-63787 GCA_015108175.1 Pelvicachromis taeniatus
AACTCACAGCAGTTTCGAGAGTGGAGGCTAACAATTTCACGTGAGTTGTTAAACTTCTTTGACAGTTTCTTTACTTTTCCTCATACTGTACTCCTCTCTCTTGTTCGGAAATCCCATGAAAGGGGAAAGCAAAAAAAAAAAAACAATACAAAGAGGAGGCAAAGGGGAACAGCAAGAAAAAGGAAGACCGGGTATAAGGCTGTGTCTTTGTTTACCATTCTATATTCCCATCACATGCACATACGCCTTTGCTGCATCTCTGGGCTCTTCCCACTCTTGGCCCAGTCATTTCTGACAATGTTAATGATTTAGTGGAGAGCCCTCCACAACGGATGATTTGTGACATGTAGGAAGGCTCGAAACGAGGGAGGACTAGGCAGGTTTCTGTGGGGAGTGTTTGGGATCCAGGGATGCCTTGAAGATAGTGATTCATTATATTTAAGACAAGTGTGACATCCTACTTCAAGGAAACAGCACACATATGTATGGAGGGGGAGATTTTCGGGTGGCCAAAGTGGGGAGGGGTAGGTAAGTACAAAGGAATGCCTCTGTGTTTTTGGAGATGACATAGGGAAAGGAGGCAGGCATATGGAGACGGCAGACTGGAAAATAATGGGTAATGGAAGAATTTAGCCTGAGGCTATATGCCTGCTTTGCCTACTTCTGTATAACTAGTATATTTATAATTCAAATACATACCTTTAATAATTAACAACCAGTGAATATTAAAGGAGAATGTGGGATATCTCTTCTACAGATGGAGTCAGGTGAAAACAGTATTAAATTTCAAATTTGACAACAGCACAGAACAAAGGACCGGAGAGCAAAAACAAAAAGTTGCCTGGCATTTTTGGGCCAATTTCTTATTTTGTGCTGGTGTAAACAGATAGTAGCTTTGTACCAGCGTGACATTTATTTTTATACAAAATAGTGTGTTTGCGCATCTATAAAATTTGAAGTAATGAACCGTCTTAATGTTTCTGGGTTAAAAGATATGTTTGTTCACTGTACTTTCATTTCTGTTAAAGGGCAGTTAGTCACCATCTGTACTGTAATCTAGCCAAGGGCTACTCCCTGGAAACATACGTCTAGAGTTACACAAGCAAACGTCTCACTGATTTTCTCTGAGTGTCTCATTGTTTGTCACTGTTTGTCACTGTGAACTTTTTTGCTCTGCTCTAATCTCATCAGCCTCACAGTACCAGAAACGTTGGCAACCTTTTGTCTAACCGCAGCGTGGCGAATGCACATCACCTATGACATCCGTGTGACTGAGTGATAACGATCAGCGCATTAAACTCCAATCCTGCTTTGCATTCAATTACATAATTTCAGCCACATTTAGACAGCTCCAATTTGGAAATAAGAGTGCACTGAAATTCAGTGTATTTATGCCGCGCTCCGTGTGTGCTTTTTAAAATAAAATATCCCAGAGGACAGTGTGTTTTGTAGTCTGTACACAAGTGGCACAGAAGAACTCTCACAGACTGTGTCATTCGATGTTATGCAAACATAAGTTCAACAAGAATCGATGTATTTGCATATTCGGGATCTTAAATGTGTTCCGCTTTTTTTGTGTGTGTGTGTGCAAGCCCCATTTCTATCTCGGCTCTTTGATGTAGCTCATACATATTGACGAACCCATTCAAGAAACCAACCGTGTTAACTAAAGCATGAGCTCAATTTGTGTATCCTCTTTTTAAAAAAAAATGGAGCATTAGTTTGTCCCATTTATATTTCCTGGGTTAATTAGCAAGTGAGAGATTGGACAATTAGTTCATCCATGCTAATTGATTATAATATTACAACTCAGTGATGATAAGATGAACATAGTCTTCGTTCCACATTCCTCTAAGGGATTCAATAATATATACAATGCTTTTGCGTAATGAGGGTTTTAAAAGGACGCATCAACCAGGGAAATTGTTAATTCATTTCCGCTCAGAGTTTTTCAGGACGCAAATGACTTGAATGGCAGGGATGCAAGCATCTTATGGTCCTTTTTGCTTTTGAGTCATGTCAACACAAATGATATGGATCACTGGCGCTTTTTTTTTGTTGCTTTTTTGGGGGGCAATCTGCATTTTGAATCTATATAAAGCTTCTACTGGAGCGAAGCTTTTTCTGCTCAAGCAAACATTATGAGTGTAAAATGACGCTTTATTTAACTCTTCACTGCTCTTCTCTTGTTCTTTACCCAACCATACAGACCCAGCTCTCTTCTTAGTTGTCAAATATCTGCAATTTGAAGATCAGGTATGGCCCTCTAACCACCTCTCACTGGTGGCCCCACTTGAGCTCCATCACAGTGTGACAGTTTGTCATGAGGCCGCAAAGCTGCGCGGAGGGGGAAAAAAAAAAGCTTCAGGAATGTGTGCCAACGGAGTTCACCTGGAAAGTTAAACAGGAAGTGCTCAGACTTTCATGATATTCGTTTTAGAGTGGCCATGCCCCTAATTTTGATGTAAGAGAAACGTTTCTGTGCTCCGCTGTTATCATCAACTTTCTTTGCCTTTTAGCTATGATGTTAATTATGTATATTCATACATATTTCGCATGTTCTGCTTGATAATTATTGCTCTCTATTTCTTAACAGTTTTTCTTCAATTTCTTCAGCCTCACCGGGAGAACGTTTTTTTTGAAATATGACCCATCTCATCTCAAAATGTTCAACCTTAGGTACAGCAAATAAAAAAACAAGATTCAAGTATTACATTTCTACGCTGTGCTTAATAATTAATCGCCCATCCCATCACACTATGAATATTTACATGCAAAGCGTCCCTGGGAGCCATCCATATGCCAGAGGGAGGGAAGTCTGTGTGTTTATAGCATTAAACGCTCAAATATCGTCACAAACCCCATTTTGCCTGCAACCATGAAAAACACTCACTAAAGCATTGCAAGCATTTTATTTGGTGTTGCACAATGTAACCTATTCAACTCCCATTTAGACGTGGAGAGTCAGATTACAGGTACTCTCTCTATGCTGAACAGAAATCCCAGGATGCCGCTTGTCTAGTTCGAATGTGAAGGGATCAGAAATGAGGTTTTTTTTCTTTCTTTAGGTGCTGTTTCCAGAGCAATGACATTGTTCGCTGAGGCCGACCTCCACTTAATGTGTCAAAATGTCAAAGGTCCTGTTGTCAGTGCTGATTGTTGAGGTGTAGAAGAAATTACACTGTATATTAAATTATGTACTGAAAGCAGGAACGTGCAGTGGGAGCAAAAAGCATGTGAGCTGATTTGAAAAAGGGGGGAAAAAAAGTTTTAGACTGTAATTCTTTGATCAAAAAATCAAAAACAAATATTGCTCATTATAAATGATTATGTGGTTCTGCAGCTGAGGACTTGCACTGCCAAACATTAATGCACTATTCAGTTCTAATCCTGGTGACTACCTTCTCTTTATTCCTCCTTTTGTACGTGATCCAGAAATATAGAATAAGTGCTGCTGCAGAACATTGGAAACACGGCGTAACCGTGCTGCCTGTAACTGCTGCTTCAGAGTACAATACCATTCATAAATTTCCAACCTTTGACCTCTGAGGGAGACTCAGCAGGTTGCACATCAGGAGGGTCCGGGATATAGCAAAATTCATCTTGTTAAAGTTGCACTGTGGCCACTTTAAAGGATACACAAGCTAATAATGGATAAGTGGGATATGTTATACAAATAAATATGCTGTTACTAGTGAACCTGGGCATGTTTGGCTCTGTTGCTCCCATTGGTGATATTTATCCAGGAAGGGAAGGCTGAATGTTGTTGTTGCCTCCCTGCAGGTCCCCGAGCTCTCAGATCTCCTCTCTGTCTCCTGTGCGGATAAGTAGTGGCTGCAAAGGCAATGCCAGTCTTTGATATTTCACTCCTCATTTGAATCAGTGGTCGCTTTATTTGACAATGCCAGGTAATTACTCGGGTACCTTGCTTGATCATGTGAACTCCTGCAGAACCAGAGCAGGGGGAGGGAGGGAGTGAGGAATGGAGGGTGTTTTGAGAAGGAGGGGGGATGTACTGGGCTGTGAGAGAAGATGGAAATGGCAATGCATAAACAGTAAAAAAAAAAAAAGAAAAAAAAGAAGAAGAAGAAGCAAGGGGACCAAAACAAAACACACAAACACAAACAAATCATCTGCATTTGTTTACCTGCACTGTTTTCTGAAAGTATTTTTTAAAAAATCAGGGGGGAACTGTGTTGTGTTAAGCAAGTCCGGTTTGGTTTCAAATTGTCCAGCAGTGATTTTTGCAGTGGGGCTGTCCCATACTGTGAAGGGAGTAAGCAAAAAGTCAGACCATGCAGGTTACAAACAGATGCACTTAAGTGCATGCTTACCACCATTCAAATCAATAGGGGCTGTCTCATGGGTTGAGTCATTTGATTAGTTATAGTTGCCGTGGCATGGGGGGAAGAGCGGGGTGTCAGCTAATCCTGGGGTTGGAGGGTCGATCCCTGGCCCCTCCACGTGCTTTGGGCAACAGAGCAAACCTCAACTTGTGCAAGCCATTTGCTGCATGCATGAGACAGGGGTGTAATTCAATGAAAACTTTACTGAATGAATATTAAAAAAAAAAAAAAAAAAAAAAAAAAACATAAAAAAAAAAATTAAAAAAAAAAAAAAAAGACAGATAATGCATCAAATGAGAGCTTTGAAACATTTTAATTGCATTTAGATTCAAGAATGTATAAGTAAGCCATAACAATCGCAAAATGCACAATACATTTATTTTCAGACAAAAACAAAACATTTTGTAATACAAGCTATTTATGATACAGGCTAAAATATATAAACAACAATAAAATGCAATGTCTTCATTAAAAAAGTAAAAAATAAATGCGGATGCTTAGGTTCAGTATTTCAAATGGCTTTGATATGGGGCCCTTATCAATGATGTTTATTGAATAAGAGAGCAGTGTTTACTCTGTTGTGTGACTGGAATATCAAACCCCGTCGCACCACGTGAATGCAGCTGCGTTCAGGCTGACTAGCTGAGCTCTCCTCAGAGGAAACCAGCAGACAACTGAGGCATGGACCTGAAGTTTAACTCAAAGACTGTTCCAGCAATAAATAAAAATAAAATAATAAATCCATTTCCTATAGGGATACTCGAATATTAAAGAGGAATTTTATCGATAGAATTTTAAGTAATAAATGCATTTTTTTTTCTACACACACGCGTGCACACAAATCTCAAGAAAAACCGTGACCGGATAAAGGGAGCGGGTATTGTAATGGTCTGCCTGTGTACTAATTCATTAAAGCTCGCTATAAATAAAGAAGAATGACGGAAGTCACGTGAGCCTCTAAATATATCTTGTCTTGGGGAAGTTTTTTGCCTTTTTCTCACCTTTAATTATTTTTCCAATAAAGCAGCTGCCACCTGTGCACACGCACGCACACACACACATATATATATATATAGAAAAAAAAGAAAGAAAAAAATTCACTCCAGTTTTAACGTCGTGCGCGTTATATCCGCTCTAGGCAGGTTTGCAGGCGCTTGGAGTCTGCATTTACAGTTTTATTCGCCTCCTAATCATACTTGAACCGTGGCGGACCTCCGCACTCACGTTTCCTGTCTTCCGCGCTGGACAAACAACAGAAGAGCCACATTTATATTCGTTTCAAAGTGGAGAGGGGAATTAAGATAATTTAATAAAGACTTAAACCGCTGGGGTGTCTCTGTGGCGCCTAAAGACACGTTTCCTCTGATCAGCAGAGGAGGGCGACTTTATTGGACGTGTTTCTATTTCCAAATCCGCATAACGGCCAACGATGCATGTATTTCCTATAATGCAGATAAGGGAGAGAGGGTTTGATATGTAATAAAAGGTGGGTCTGCGTCGCCTGTTTAAGCCCCTTAAGCCTGATAAATGATGAGCGACAGAGGCACAGCAAGAGGGTCACCGCTATTAACTCCTCGGTTTCCCGGCCTCCACTTAAACTTCTCTCAATTACATGTGGTAATGTGGCTGGATACGGGACTTAGAGGCTTCGACCTGTTCAGGCTGACTGAAATAAAAGAAAAGAAATGAAGAAAAAAAATCATACTAAAATCTTTGCAGTGTTTTTAGGTTGCCCCTAAAGCCACGTGTTCAGGGGAAAACACAGGGATTACGGTCTGTGGCGTTACTAACGCATGCACACCAGGTATTCTGGGACAAACATCCAATGCAAGCTCATTAAATCAGCATTTGGTGTATCCGAGCAGGCGTTAACGACGGGCTCTAATCTCGGCGTTGACCTGCTCAAACTGTGTCACAGCCGAGCAGAGTTGAGAGTCTCTCTGCAGAGCGGCTGCACGCACGCAGGAGGGGAAATATTAGTAGTTTGAGAGGAAACAAAAGAGAAAAAAAGTATTTATACATGTATGGAAAAGGTGCTTTGGGGAAATACGTCAATATATAATTTCACACGATTATTTTTTTGTATAAAGAAGAGAGAAAAAGAAATCGTTTTCCAGCATTAATATTTTATAAATAGTTTTTTAGGTGCTGGGGTTGTTTCCAGAATCGTTTTGTGAATCGATTTGCTGACTTTTTTGTGCCTCTCCTGTTTAAAAGCCTGTAAAACGTTAAATTTGTTTATTAGTTTATTTCAACAGCGCTTATAAACAAAACAACAGCTTATCAGATTCTATTATTATTATTAGAATAACCACGTGAGCGTCATTATTGAGTGTTGTCGTTTTCTTTGTTCATTATATTTAGATTCATGTGGATGCAGAGTTAATTTCAAAATTGTTTAAAAAAAACCCCCCCAAAACAAATAAAATATCAGGTAAAGTCGATAACTCAAAATAAATGCGATGCCTTCAATTAAATGCAGGCTAGGGCTGATAAAGGCCAACTTTTTTTTTTCCTGTTTTGTGTCACACAGTAACCGTCTTATAATAGAATCAAATATAAAGTACGCAGACATTTGAACTTTATTTATTTTCGAAGCACCGCAAGATAACAAATGGCAGATTATAAAAAAGAAAATGCGTGCACTATTTAGATTAAATCACTAAAACAAAAATAAATGGCATTTTATAAAGTTCAGTTTTTGATTTATAGCCTCCGGTACCTCAAGAATAAACAGTTTGATGGGGCTGCCTTTAATTTTAATTTTAAAGCACATTTGCGTGATCATTTTTCTGGGGATTTATTTCGTGTTAATGTGCTTAATTAAGTTTGGCGTATTTTTGTGGGCCTTCTCGCGTTTGTGGCAAACCTTCCGACGGCTTGGAATTCGCAGCGGCCGCCAGGTGTCGCTAGAGGGCAGCATATTTCATCCCGAGCCCGTGAGGAGGGGGGAAAGCCGCGGTTACGTTTTGTCTTGGCCTCCTCTCTCTCTCTCTCTCTCTCTCTCTCTCTCTCTCTCTCTCTCTCTCTCTCTCTCTCTCTCTCTCTCCCCTCCACCCTTTACTAACCCTCTGACACCAGGCTCCGAGAATCGGTGGAGGGGAAAATGAGGCTTTGGAGCTGAAGAATTTACAGTTAGTCGCGAAACTTTTACAAGTATTTGAGTTGCTCACTCCGCTTTCTGAAACCCTATAGTCACATTTCACTCCGGGGTCAAAAAGAGTTCAGACGCAGAGGACTGAGGTAATGCTTTGTGAAAGAAGGAAACAAAAAAGGGGGCCAAAATGTCCTAAACAAATCATGAATAAAATAATATAAAATATGCAATAAATAAATGAAGGCGAAGCATATAGAGCTGGTAATTATGGATTAAATAACCATCTTCTTTGAATTGGAGATATCGGGAAAATGTAGAACTGCCATGTTTTTATTTAGTGCAAAATTAAATATTAAAGTAAAATTTTGGCAAATTACCTTATTTATTATTATTATTATTTTTTAGGAACTGGTGCAAACAAACAAAAGACACTGCAAGGGTTTTATTTTCCGCGCTTCTCCTGCAGTCAGTCCATGAGCCTGTCTTATCTCAACCTCTCTATACATTAGCTTTCCTAATTTGCATAATCTCAAATACTGAAGTGGGCCAAAGAAAGAACAAAGTTACAAACAAGATTAGGGCGATTTTATTTGTTCCTGCGGTTGAGGGCCAATTGTTTCTTCAGGAGTGTTTAAGGTCACTAAGAGGATTTGAAGCTCGTTTCATATCAGTGATCTTTTTGAGGGAATTAAATCAACAATGCATTTCTCTCCATATTTAGCAACAGGCTTGTGTGTGTGAACAACCGAGCCCTGCAGGGCAGGACAGGGGGAGAGAGATTGTAAGTCCCGCAAAGTGTAAACAGAGGAGTGGGACTTTGAGTGCTGGTGCTCGGGTGGCGCGCAGGCGGTCCTGGTGCACCTTAGGATGTGACATGTAGTGGATCTTTAGCCTGGTGACTGTCCCAGTAGTGTTTTCCTTGAAATGGATCCTCTCCCCCCTAATGAATCCAAACGCAGCTGGCCATGTCCCACACGGACACCGAGAGCTTTAACCCTAAACTGACCTCAATTTGACACCACCAGATGAAATTTTACCGCCTGTTAATGCCATCTACTGATTTTCTTTTCTCTCTCAAACGCGCGGGAGTTGTGCACCTGAAAAGAGCCTTAACGTAAAGAAACATAAAACTGCGTAAAAAAGTCTAATTGTCTGTGTTAGGTGTCCTCCTGGAGGTATCTTCCTTGTAAACGCCGTCAGGTTATAAGCTGGGGAGTTTAGGTTGGCACATGTCTTGTTTATGAGGAAAATTAATTTTAATTAACCATTGAGTGAATGATGATTAAAATGAAATTGGAAAATTAAACACCGACTTGTGTAATGCCACATAAAAAAAAGTTGTTATTAAGTAGATTTAATAACCTAAATATTGTCACTTATGAAGATTCGTGTTTATAGCTTTCATTAATTACTCGAATAAATTTATCACAGAAGAAAAGAGCTTAAAATTTCACGTCTTTGGGAGTCATTGCCGCAAGTTTTATAGGGAAGGATGTGTGTCTGTGGAGCCGTACATTGGACACGCATAATTAGCTTCTCCTATTTTCACACGCTCTTCGGGTGTTTACATCACTCTCCTCCGGGGCAAATCACATATTTTCCTGAATAAATGTGGGGTAAAAACAACAAAAAAACAGGAAATTCGCGATATCTAAAAGTATGCAAATGGGAAAACAAATAACGCTAAGATTCGGATTTGCTAAGCATTATAGTGCAAACGTCACCTAAGCTTTTTTTAAAAAAAAAGAATTTGACTGCATTTGTATAGTCCAGCCTCACAACTTTCCCCATGCTGCGCCCCGAAAGGACGCGCGCTCGCAACAAAGCAGTAGATACAATAAGGTTTATGCTACTTACCATGGTTGTCCAAAGAAGGAGGATGAAAAAAAAAGTCAAGCGTTAGTGCACAAATCAATGTGAACGACAATATTTAGCTTATGAAAATATCAGTCTTCAATAGCAGAGTCTGCCGGGCTGGTTGTGTTTACAGAGTGTGAGAGAGACTTGGAGACGGTGAATGCCTTGGCTCTCTGCGCACCGCTCTGCTGCTCCTTCCCGGGGTATTGCACGTTGAAATGTCCACACAGCCGTTTGTCAAACCCTGCAGTCCTACACTTCCCACCCCCCTTTATGCCAACAAACATAACTGTTGTCACGGTTTCATTTATTAAATCTTTTTCATTTAAAAAAAAAAAACCCCTTCTATTTCTGTAATCGACCCTGAACAGCTCTGCTTTGTATTTTGTTTGTTGGGAGAGTTTATTGACCCTCCAGCAGTAGCCACAGCCTATCTCCCTGAGCGTGTGTCTACCTTAATCCTAACCTGTGAATAATTAATTCCCACCATCAAAAAATGTCACGGAGCAATAAATGGAGCCTTTATGTGAGAACCTATCAATACAGCCATGATGCCATATTAGCACTGATGGAGCTAAATATTAAAGGGGATAGATGGCCTGCTTCTGTTTTGAGCGTAAAAGTGCTCAGGCTCCAAAGAGGGCTCACTGCAATCGATGGCCGGAGCGTTGCTCCTCCTCTAAACTTCAATCTCCTCACATGATTGATGATCTCGGGGAGCTTTGATAATTGACTACTCTGAGGTAAGGAACGAGTTTCTATCAAGAGACGGGATTGGACGAAAGAAACACACAAAATTACTTTCTCCACAAAAGCTTTTTTTCCGCTTGGAAAAGTTCATTCTGGGCTTAGAGGGGTGCTGCGCGCCGTTTAATTGCTAAAAAGACCAGAGCAATAATTAGCAGCTAGATTAGGAGGTATTACTGAGATACTGAGTATGCACACCGGCTTATAACCACAAAACAGAAAACAAGTAAGCGTCATGCTCATATATTAAAGTCAGCATTCATAAGATCTCGTGGTAATAGCTTTCTATCAATGAAAATAAGGACCGAAAATATTTATTTTTCCGTGCGTAAAAGTTTGAACTGGTAGTGTGCAATTCTGCACTAAATGTAGCATTTTATTGTTGTTATGATTATTTTCATAATTCATGCAGATAAATTCAGTCGGTGTTATGTTTAGTTCAGCTCGGAGCATTTGTAGCCGAAGTGTGAAAAAGTGCCCGCTCTGGTAAACCTCTCTCATTCAACCTTTTTCTGCTGTTTCTTTAGGACGCTTATCGGCGAAGAAGAATTGGGTGGGAGTTGGAGCTGTTCTGCGTTGGCTTTTTACCCCCAGTGTGGAGTTGAAGCCGTCCCTGTGCCTCGCATATACTCTGCATATCACAAGATTTGGTCTCTCCTCTCTCTTTTCTGGAGCTGCTGTAGGACTGGCTATGGCCACCACTACTTCCGGGATCCGTCATTTCATTCGCCCACCGCTCAGCGCTGCGAACTGACTCTGTTTCTATAAGCAAGCTAGCAGCCAACCTGCCAACACTCGCTGACACTCACTCATCTCAGTCTCGCCAGATAGACGAAATACCTACGGGGGAAAGAAAGGAGAGATCTGAATCGCAATCTCTTAATTTCGACTGCTTTTTTCTTTTTTCCCTTTTTTTTTTTTTTTTTTTTTTTACTGTTATG
>VURO01009486.1:66987-82190 GCA_015108175.1 Pelvicachromis taeniatus
TTTTTTTTTTTTTTAAATTTTTTTTTTTTTATTTTTTTTTTTTTTTTTTTTTTTGTTTTTTTTTTTTTTTTCAATTTTAAGTTGTAGATGTGGGCCACATTCCACACATTTCATGCCAAACTAACTTTGACATTTGGTGTATTGTTTTAGGTCCGAGCAGAAAAACCTTTATTTTCATCAAATCCAGAGTTGGACAATTTGGTAAGCGCACTTCTTTGTCTCCCAGTTCCAGTTCCCTCCGCCGGTACACTGAAATGTCCACAGCACCTCGAAGTAAATATGTGAACATATGATTTAGACTTCCGCACTGATGTCAGATCAGTTTAGAATTGAGGCTGTGCGACCACATTTGCCGCTGTCATTGTTCAATCTTCCCAAGTAACTTACCCAGCTGACCACTGTGTAATCACATATTAGAAATGTAAGAAGTTAAAAAAATATATAATATGTGTATGCTCTCGCTGACTGTCGTGCACTCATAACTGGAAGGTTTTATTTTATGACTCAATATCCACCAACGTGAAGAAATGTATATCTCATCAGTATTGTAATTTTAATTTTTGTTATTTTTGCTCTTCCTTCCCAGATGATACAAGCCATACAAGTATTACGGTTTCACCTGTTGGAATTAGAAAAGGTAAATTTTATATATATATATCTTTACGCTCTCTAAACTTCACCTGCCACATGCACAATATGATACAACGTAAGAGATATCGCTAAATGTGCTCCAGAGGTTCTGAGGATGCTCATTTTCATAAAATATGCCGTTTTATTTAGCCAACTATCGATGCAGATGAAGTGGATATTGATAAAATCTGGTAGAACCTCTTTGCCCACGTTGCTCATTGTTATTGATCTGCAGATTTGGTTTCAGCTGCTCATTATTTCGCCAGCTTACGGCGTGCTGTTTATTATTATTTTTTTTCGTCGTTCAACTTGTTGCTCCGGCCTCAGGAGAATAATAAGCTCTGCAACAATTTCACTATTGTTTCCTCGCCGCCGATAATGCCTCTTAATTGAAGTTATTCTTGGACCTGGCTGAAGCGTTTCCCCATCCTGAGAAAAGGTGTTTTCTTCCTCTTTCTAGGTCCACGAGCTCTGCGACAATTTTTGCCACCGGTACATCAGTTGTTTGAAAGGAAAAATGCCAATAGATCTAGTTATTGACGAACGGGATGGCAGCTCAAAATCAGATCACGAAGAACTTTCGGGATCGTCGACCAACCTTGCAGATCACGTGAGTAACACGAGCTTTTTTTGTATTCATAATTTGTTATGTGCTGTTTTTGTTTGACTGCATGCGCATCTGCTGCTGATAAAGACCAGGCACACATGAGCCCTTATAGTTTTCAGCAAACAATGCATTTGAGTAATCGACCATACATAAATATATATATATTTTAAATACTAATTTTATAATAATCACATTGTTTGATTTATCTAATAGAGCCAACTTTGGGGGCTACTTAGCTTCTGCTCAGTGTGTGTGACCCTGCTGTGCCATCAGTAAATAGAGCATGCTCTGTTCTGCAAGGAAAATCTGCCGATCGATGTTCTAAGGTCAAAAGCTACATGTGATACAATAGAGTGAGTTATTGTTTTAGTCTTTTGATTAGGGGCAGTCATGTGTGCATAACGCGTCCGTGCTTGCTTGCGTGCTGGAGGCTTGAGTGGGTGTGTACGTGCGCGTGATAAAAAGGATGCGCGTGCGCGTGTGCAAATCGCTGCCCTGCGTTCGTGGAGAGTGCCGCGCTGAAAAAAAAAAAGACGTTAAAAAAACGCGAGGCAATTATCTGTTACGCAGGTTTAACGTTAAAGCAGGGTATCAGCGGTAAGCTTTAGCTTTAGGCCAATATTTAAAAAGAAAAAGGCTTTATATTTGGGGGCTGTGGGAGCTGAATATGGCCTGCGCGTAAAGCTGTGGATTTTGCTGCAGAGGTGGAGAAAGTGGTAGCCTATTGAAAGAGATCTCAGAGCTAAAGGCTTACCATCAATGTCAAGTTCACAAGGCATATGATGGTTCGTCTGGAGGCCTTCCATTGCTGTTGATGTTAATGTGTTTAATTGTTTCGTATTGATTGCCGTGTGGTTTGCTCTGCAGTTGCTGTCTCCTCTGCGACCCCCCCCCCCCTTTATGGCTGGAGGCTCCATAATGCTAAATTCAATTATATACACCTGAAGTACAGTAGCTTTAAATTTGAAGATCGATTCTCTGCTTTAAATTGTACATTTTCGGCGTAATAAACACGGATTACAGCTCCCCCCTCCGCAGTATAGATCGAGCTGACAGTGTAGTACTGAGTTGATATTTGTGAATTACTGCGTCTTCTATGTCTACGATAAAGCTAATGTTGTAGTGGGGGGATCGGCTAGTGTAACAAAGTGACTAGTTAATATCTGCGCAGCACAAGGCCAAGCCTATTAGGAATTAAAGCAGATTTAAGTGTTATGCAAAGTCTCTGCGCTGCATCTGTTGGGTCTGGCTATAGGCCTAGTGGATTCCCTTTGAAAGCCCGTCGCCTGTGCAGGGCCACGCAGCGCGTCACACAAGGTGAAGCGAAGCGTGTTTAGCCCGAAGATGCCGATGCTGGTTTGAGAAACGGTCAAAACGGCAACATTGTGGCCCTCCAACACAAGTGTAGAAATGAGGCATGCTGTTGTTTATAGTGCAGAGATTAGATAAACTAGCCTGTTTAGTTTCATGGCAGATGGTTGGCACTCAAGCCAATTTCCAATGGTGCCTCCAGTGCTCAGACACCAGCTTTGTCATCAGTCCACTTGTAAGAAATATTTTGATAATTAGAAAATTAAATATGCCAATAAAGCAAATCAGGAGCAGCAATAAACAAAGAAGGTTGCATGACAAGCCATTTATCTCGGGGTTGTTTGAAATGACCACCTCATTAGCTATTTAAGTTTGAGGGATTTATTTCACTTTTGTGGCACCAATGAACTTTTTATTATACCTAACTGCTGGGCTGGATTTTACTAAAGCAGGAGAAAGTCTTTTTTTTCTTTTCCCCTTTCTCCTTATTGGCTTTCAGAGCTGTGTCTGAGCAGCTTTGGGATTTTTTTTTTTTCAAATAATGGCTACAATTTATGGAAGCATATCCAACTTATTGTTTTTAATAAATAGAGGCAGTGCAGTGTGTGAGAACATGTGTGCACCTCATGATACTTAAGTGGAAATAATATTTGAAAGAAAGTGAAACTACAGTAGAGTGCAGCCATGATCTAAAAACCTTGTAATAACTAGTTAACTTCTCTAGCAGTCATTGCCACATCTATTTGAAAAGCGTCCAGCTTTGCATGCCGAAAATGTAGTGTCAGTATTTGGACACAATACACCCCCCACCCCCACCTTCCCCAAAAAAGGGATTTGGCTGCCAAACTGTGCCGATGGATGGGAAACAATTTCTGTCACTCTTGTCCTGATTTATTTATTCTATCTATTCACTTCTATTATTTGGCTCCATTTTATTATTCATTTCTGTCCTCGCATCTCATTGAGGAGAGGAAGGCGTCTTGATAGTTAGATATGCTAATTTATTTAGTTAGAATCTCACACGTCCATTTTTCTTTGCTTTGATATGCATTTTTAATATATAGCCCTGGGCTACATCTCATTTGGTGAAAGTCGGTTTTTCTGGAGATGATCAGGCTCTTCAGTGAGGAGGCAGCCCGTTGAGCTTGTTTTTTTATGTGTGCATGTTTGTGTTACCCCTTCCTTTCTATCGCTTTCTTTTTCATTCCCGTCCCTTCCTCATACCTTGCTGCGGAGCTTTAAAGTGTAGTTGTATTTACATTTGAATGCAGCATTGTCTTAGAGATGATTGGCTTACAGCATAGATCAGGATAAGGCCTCACTGACACTGTTGATTTCCCTCATTCGCTTGCGGTGACTATCTCAAGCATGTAGCCCACCCAGTGTTTCCTAACTCATTGCCCCTCCTCAGATTGACTCAATCATATTTAAATTAAAGGAAAAATAGAATTTGTATTACACATGAAGGGTGATAGGGAAAAACACACACACGCACACGGTGGTGTAGTTTTGCAAATGGTTTGTGCGTGTGTGTGTGTGTGTGTGTACTTGTCACTGGTTTGCTCTCGTCTTTTAATTAATGAATAAAATTTCTGTCTCTTCTATGCTACATCCAATTAAGGAGACAAATAGAATTAACAGTGTCTGAGTATTATCTGTTCTAATGAATTAGCCTTTGTGTCTTCTTGTGCCATTGTGCCGCTTCCTTAGTCAAGCTATTAGCAGAAGGGTTCTCATTTCTTTTATGCATATGCATTATACTGTTGAGACTGCAGTAGAATTTCTGCATAGTTTAAGATTTGCCAGAGAGAAATTCTGTTGCATTCGCAGGTCCCACTGCTTTGTTTTTGAGCTCTTTCCTCAGGGAGGGATAGTTCTCATAGTTATGCTATAGCTTCTTTTGCATTTGCTTGGCTGTTTAGGTCTCGATCTCTGATAAAGGCTCTGGGCACTGTAGACCAATGGTCAAATGCACTGATGTCACAGGTTTAATCAAGTAATGCAATAGCTCATCTTGAGCCCGTGCATAAGTGTGTGTGTGTGTATTTGTGGAGGTGCGTGCCCAGTAAGATCCTGTCCTATTTCTGTACGTCACTATGCATAGTGCATACACAGCCCTCTGCCTGTGGACAGCGAGCCCTTAGGCCAAGCTTGCCTGCTGAACCATGCAATTTCTCAGTTTTAGAGGTGTTCTAATTCTACTAGCTTTGTTCTCCTCGAGGGCCGACTACATTTGGATATCATGAAAACAGTGCATTGTTGACTTGGGACGCTCCGTCTGTTCCACGCAATTGTTTTGTGATGGTGGGATGTCTGGCTGTACATTTCCTATTTGATTTGTCTTCAGAGGCAGGGCCTTGTTGCCAGGCATATCTAATCATCACTATGGTGACTGAAGAGAGACTATGCTAACTTGTTGCATCTTCCGCACTCCCCTTTATTTGGCTGAATGCATGGTGTACATGACTGCAGTGATCAGGAGATTCACATTTACTTTTACATTGTTATTTTAAAGGAATGAATGAACGCAGAAGTGTTTATAATGTTTTTTTGCCATTTTTTTTTTTTTTTATATGTCATATTAAGCTGTGCCAAACCCATGAATCACTTTAAAAAAAAAAGATCCCTTCTTTCTTTGCACACATAATGTACTACAGCGAGTAAAACAGCTTTTGCCTCAGAGAAAGTTTTCAGGCATAAATACAATCAGACAATCCTCCTTGTCTGTTAAAACATGCTGTGGTGAATTATTAGCTGCTAAATTAAGGAGTTTTTATATTGTGGGTAATTGAGGGGGTTGTAAATGCTTAGCCGTTCAATGGATGTGCACCTACACTTTTCTCAAGTGGCTGTATATAATTACGAGCTCAACGCAACAGAAATGTGTGAGAAGTTTTTCTCTTTCTTTGTTTATGCCATGTGGCAAGATGTGTCTTGAAATGTCACATCGCCTTGTGATTTACGACCCCGCGTGTTTCTGGTGTGTCAGCGATTCTGTACATGTTCAGCACAGGATCCCCGTAGCTGCTTCTCGCAACGATAGCTCAACATACGCACACACACACACACACACACACGCACGCACGCACGCACTCACAAGGTTAGTCATTCTCAGCCTGTGTTACACTGCTGCTACTGCGCCAGATTCCCCCCCTTCCCTGCAGGTTTCTGGGGAATTTTTGAGGGAAATGCAATGATGCTGCTAAATCAATTTTATTTGAAATTCCTAGGGATGTAGGCAGAGTGCAGTGAGGGAAGTGAAATTGTGCCAGGCAGGTGTTTGTAAATGGGAAACAGGGGACAGTGGCAGAGGAGACGGCAGCATTCTCCCACTCTCCTGCGGCCTGGCTGCACTACGAGCCTTCCTTCCCATATTGTCTCCTGCTTTTATATTAATTACAACTTGTATTAGCAGCCGCCAGTTGCTAACCCCAGCAAATAGAAAAGGCTGCCCCTAGAGACCGCTCTTCTTTTGTATCTTATTCTCTATCTAGTCCTGCTGTGTACATTTGTGTGCGTGTTTCCTCCTACACATGTATGTGTGTTTGCTTGCTGGCATTCTCCTCCTCCTCCTGGTAACACTGCTCTTTAACACAATTAGTGAGGAGCATGGAGTGAACCGTGTTTGACTCTTAATTATGCCCAGCTTTAGGGAATAGTCACATGGGCTGGAGGCCCTTTTTGTCTCTTTTGCATCTTCCCTTGTTTTATTCGAGCACTTCTTGTGTAGGTTGAAGACTGTTTGTGTGACATGATTTTTTTTCCTGCAACTTGTTTGAACTTTATCAGACCCACAGGGGTTGTGGCAAAATGGTTGTGTGTGTTTGTGTTGCACAGTGCAGTGTCTGATGATGCACCCGCCATAGCTTAGAGAGACCCACTAAATTATTCATAGGGAGGAAAGGCTGTTGCTTTTGTCGCCTTGTTGAGTGTGGAAAGTTAACACTGTTGTTTTGATATTCGTTGTCTTGTTTTGCACACACGCTTATGAATGAGCGGTGACTTACAGGTACTAAAAGAGAAGCGTGCGCTCCACTGCATATGCATTGGTCTTGTGTGCACTCTATTATTATTATTAGGTCATATAAAGTGCCGCAGTCTTCTTTTTCCACTGTAAGAGCCAAACTAACAAAGCTTTATCTACATCCCCACATAAAGGCCCATTAAATCCACGGGGTAGCAAATCACAGCAAAATATCATTCCCTTTTACACCATTAGATGAGGTGTCTTTGAATTTAATTTAGTGCCAGCGCCATTAAAAATGACACATTACTCTGCAATGATAGCTAAATTAAGTCCTATCGATTCCACTGTTGCATTAAAACCATAGCTGGCTGTGTCCGTAGCTGGCAAGTGTTAAAGAGAGAGATAGAATAAGAGAGCAGGCATGTGTGAGAGCAATGAGCACAGTTTTTCAGGTCTGTCTTGTGTCTCGCCGGCAGTGGGTGTCTCATTGTGAGGAAGTAGAACCCAGTCATTTTCTTCTCTTGGAACAACAACAGCCCGTTCTGAGAGCCCAGAGCCTAGCTCTGCTTAAACACACTATTCACTCTGGGAGTCTGGGATTTTTACCTCTCCTTTCTTCCTTCCCTCTGTGTTGTACACGACAAAGACAAAATTAGATTGCTTTCAGGGGGTTGATGGGCTTTTCCCACATTAGGGATTTTACTTAGCCTGCGCTGTGTTGAGAATAACTGAAAATTACTATAACAACAGACCTCGTTCCCATGAAGTGTTCCATGTGTTGATCAGTGGCCCAGAGAGTGAACACATCATAATCATCCATCGCTCTCAGTACAGGGACACTTTCCCCTTCGCTCACTCTGGAGGGCTAAAACCCACGCATGGGCTATTGTTCACGTTGTCTTCTTACCCCTCTTCTGAGTAATTCTCTGAGCTCTTTATCTGATTGCCATCCGGTGAACAGCTGACGCTGAGAGGGCCTTGAGTGGAGCGCGGGGTCTGAAGGGTCTTGTGTGTTTCTGTCTTCTGTGTTCAGCTCCAAGCTGTTTGAGAAAACAGCCCGCCTTCCCCAAAAAACTTAGCAGATAAAAGGGCCTCGCTTACAGGCATAGCAGCAGCCTCGCCTCCGCAGCAGAACAAGCAGCAGCACATCAGGACTGTGTGCCCAGGGGACCTCGGCAGCGGCGTGTCTTTAGTCTCTGTTTGCCTGCAAACCTCGATTAGTCTCCAGGCTCTATCCTGTCTGTCCTCCTCGAGTACAGCTTACTCGGACTGGGGCACAAAGGCAAGCAGGCAGGCTTCTCTCTGGTGGGGACTGAGGGAAAAGTTCATCAGGAACTCTGCTCAAGTTGGACAAAATGGTAAAAACGGTCTGTTTCTAGGAATATACTGTGGCGTGTACATTTTCCCTCTGCTTTCATATGTATGTATATGTGTTTATGTGTGTTTGAGGGAGAAAAAAAACACATAGCGGGAACTGAGAAGTGGGTTGAGGTTTGTGGGAAGCCTTGGTGCAGGCCTGTGTTTGTTTGGCTTGGGCTCTGCTCAAGGGGCTGCTTCTCTCGGGCCCCAGACAACGTTAGGCTCAAGTTTGCCAACATTTTGTCATCATACTCAGGTGACATGTTAAATTGGGAAAGACTAGCAAGGGCTGCATGAGCTATGATGTTGTATCAACTCTGTGCGAGAGGCTGTTTGGAGTGCGTAGCTGATTGAGTCTCTGTTTGCGGGCACACATGTAGTATATGACGTGATCACTCTGTCCCTCTATTGCCTGAATGGCAGAGGAAATTCCAGCTCTAGTCTGCCTTCATGTGGCTCTGATAAAGCCTTTCCTGTACAGTAGAAAATCCTGTTTCCCTGTGTGTACTGACGGGGGAGTAGGAATGACCAGGAAAGAGAAGAGGAGCAGGGAAATTGAGCTGGAGGTAGGGCAGAAGAGAATAAAGTCAACTTAAAAGCTATGAATTTGTTTACGGTTATTTCTTTGAAGTTAGCCAGCAGGGATTTAACACTTCTTTTCACGATGCCTTTGTATATATGAAAGTGAGTGTGCGTGCATCTGTGTTTATACTTCTTGCTCTATTATGTCATTAGCATGTGTTCATAAGTGTATTTCAGCAAGCCTCTGTGGGCGTGTGTGTATGTCAGTGTGGGCGTGTACGCATTTTTGGCAGATTAGCAGCAGAATCACTGTCATATCTTATTTTCATTTCTGACAGTGGTAATGATTAATGGTGGCTGTGGTGTGTTTGGACTTTTTACCTCTATATTTCTCACTTGACACGGAAGTCTCAATTGGTTATGGTACAAATGAACTGCACTGGGCTCTGCCATGTGTGTTTAGACTATTACTCACAAGCGCTCTACTTGCAATGTTCAAAATCAAATGCCACATTAACGGTGCTTTGTTTTGCCCTCATACATTAATGAAACACTTTGATTACAGTGTTTTGACTTATAGCCAGTTGCGTTGGTGCATTAGTTTGTTTCTATTCAATCACTGTAGCTACTTTGATTATCTGCTAGCTGAGAAAAAAAAGGAGAAAAAAAAAGCTGCAGAAATAAACATGCCAAGGACTTTCACAATGCATTTAGACTCTTACAGATGTCACTTTCACATTTCCAGCATTCTCATATGAACTTTCTCTCTCTCTTTCTCTGTGTTCCTTTCCTCTCTATCTTCTTCTCCTCCAACTTCTCCCCCTCCCTCCCTCTTCTCTCCCTGCTCCTGGTTTGTGGTTTGGATGGGGAATGTGGTTGGACGCACGGATGGATGGATGGATCCCACGCTCGCTTTCTCCTTTTTCAAACCTCAGAACCCAGCTTCCTGGAGAGACCACGATGACGCCACCTCCACACACTCAGCCGGCACACCGGGGCCCTCCAGCGGGGGACATGCTTCACAAAGCGGTGACAACAGCAGTGAGCAAGGTGAGTCAGTACGGAAATGGGCATGCACATGCATGCACATTCGTAACACATGCGCACACATCAGTCTAGTTTTGCACTGAAGCCATAGCACATAAACATACATAGATTTATGCAGGACATATTAATCATCACGCATGGAGGGATTTGCCAGCTCTTCACTTTAACCCTGTCTAATGTGAGCTGTATAGTGAATAGGTGGCACATCTCTCTTTACACATGTCCCAGTCCTTTTCCTTTTGCACTTTGGATTATCCAATTTTTTGACTGGCATCCATGTAAACACAGTCACACCTAAAAATGAACATGCTTATCCACTGTTGTACTCGCACTGAAATACCAGCAACAGCCACTGGAATACCATACCAACCTAGTAAAAGGCTTTCCAAAGTGTTGCTATTTAGAGAACTGAACAAAAGCTGGTGATTAATAGTATATTTCTGCCAGTTCTTTCTTGAATTTAAACCATATTAACTTTGCCTGCACAACAGCTCCTAATTATGTCTCACTGAGCCTTGTGTTATCTACTACACGACCTGCCAAACACTTATAATGCATTTCAAAACAAATGCATTTGAATTTAATACAGATAGTGTGTTTGAGTCACAGCGACCTGCCTCGAATTTTTGTCACGGTCGGTATCAGTTTTGACATGAAAATTGTCAAATATACGCGCTGTTAGGCAAGTTTATATATGAGACCAAACGTTAAATTCTTGTGAAATTAAAGTAGATTAAAAGTGAAATCTGCTGCCTGAACCGAGAGAGCAGATAAAGAGTTCCTGACCCCTCCCCTCTTCTCTTGTCTTTTTCTTGTTTTGAATGCACCAGAGATGTGTGCTTTTGTGGGTCTCTTTCTGTATCCATGGGTGCCCTCTGGCAGTGTCCAGAGTTTTTCATGAAATTTCATCACGCTGTCTAAACACAGAAGCAGACTCAGATACACACCGATACCAGCTCGCTCACAGAGCAAAGCTGCTCGGTCTGCCTGTTCTGTGCTATCGTTTGGCCAATAAGCAGTCAAATGTATTGATGATGTGTACTTTGTGGTGGGGCTATTTAAATCATCTCCTGCTCCTTAGATGGAAGCCTCTGAAACATTACTGACCACAGGAGACATCTGTGGTCAGTTGTGTCAGAACTAGTTGGATCACAGCCTGGTTGGAAAGATAACTAAGACTGGTAAAGTAATAGGATATGTCTCAGTAACATTGTACAAGGAAAGAATTCTTGATCATAATGTGACCCTTAATAAATCTAGGTTGGCATTGTTTTTCCCTCTTCCTGTGACAGATGCAGAACTATCTGTTGCTTAAAAAAAACTACTGAGTGCCCTGCACGCCTGCAGACAAAATACACATTTTTGTTAAATGCAACAAATGTCTCAAAACTAGGATCTGATTAATACTGGAGTTTGCAAATACTGTATCTGTGCATTAGCAGATATACTTCCATTTTCATACACATAGGTATACGTGCAGTATGTTTGAGTTATATTGAAAATGATGACGTTGTTGTTTATTTATTCAACCGCAAACTAGGTGGAAACTTACTCTGCAAAACCGTCTGCTCAGCTCTAATGCTAATCTGCTACATGTGCTCCGCAGACAGCGCTGAGAGTAATAGCAATGCAGACAGAGCAGCTCTGCCAGACAAACTATGTGATGACATTTTCTTCATTATGTTATGCAAACAAATATACGTATATATCAGACAAAATATATGCCAATACTAATATATTTGGAATTGACCAATATAGGCCGATTTTACTAGCCAAGTGATATATGAGTTGAACTATACTTAAAACTTTAGAAAAGAAAAATCCAAGAAATTGCTGTGAGTTAAATGGATTTTCTGCTTTGAAGTCATAGTATTATTTAAAAACACAGCATGACAGATCAGAGGACAGAGCACACGTAGAGTTTTTGCACTTCTCTTTGTAATTGCAAAAGAAGCATGGGAGATGAAGAGCAACCGAAAGAGGAAGGGGATGAGAGAAAGAAATGCACTGCCTATTGATTATCTTACACACATAAGTACAAGTGACCTGTAATCCACAGAGCACTTATCGACTCCTTTCCCCACCGTATCCAGTAACAGCCAATCAATACGGGCCAAAGACAGTTACGGTATAGCACCATGTTCTGGGCCAAGATAGACCTAGACTAGATCAGGGCCAGAGCCTGACCTGCACTGAGTGTTAAATGCAAGATCCACCAGCTCAAAAATATTTAGTGGTTAGAAAACCCCCCAAAATAAAGTGCTTAGAAGAGAAGTGGAGATTTGAACAAAGCCGAAGAACCACTGAAGTACAGAGGTTAAAGAGCAGAGAAGGTGAAAAAGTAGGATCAGAGAGGAAAAATGACTAAGAGAGTAAAAGGGAAAAAGACCAAGGGCAGCTGATTTAATGGTCTAATGAGGCCGTCCTCTAGCCAGTTGTTTTGTGTGAGGCATGCTCTGACCTTTCGCTTCGCTCGGGAGCCCGGCCGCCTCATTTTTCACATTCTTGCAATTACGTTAACGCTTGAAGCGCTCGCTGACTCCCGACTCTGGCCCTTCCATTCTGACAGAGCCTTCCCTCTCCAACCTCTCCACCTTTCCCTCCTCGCCTCTCTTCTCCTCCACTCGGCTCCATGCATGATCTCGCCTCCTATCTCAATACATTTCAACATAAAATTTGTAGTCCGCACTCACAAGTCCACAGAGAAAATGTGAAATGTGGGCTTCACTTCAGTAATGGGGTCTTTAACAGCTTGGCCCCTGTTAAAAGGGGTGACAATGTGGATCGGTTGAGGAAGACAGAATAGATGGGAGAAAGTGAGAGAGGAGCAGAGTAAAAGAGTGCGTGAGATCCACGGAGCTTTTAGGTTTCGGCTGCCAAGAAAAACATCAACTTTTTTTTTTTCTGCCATCTTCCCTCTTTAAAGGTGTGTTCTATCCGTGCATGTGGCTTGAAAAACATTTAAATCAAATTTTAATCTAGAAACATCCTTACATGGAATACGACACCAGTCGATTTGTCCCAGAAATATCAAAGGATTTCTGACAGTGACCAAGTCCACTTTTTCTTTAAAGACTACCTTTTTTCTGCCTTTCCCCTGTTAGGAGATGTACACGATAATAAACGTCTCTATCACTCGCTTACCGTTTCTTTTTCTTTCTTTTTAAAAGTGCTGTAAGCACCATCATTCAGGACTCAAGAGGGTCGCTTTGAACACAGTCCTCTTCTAAAGTCTTCGGCTTGTATCTCAGTGCTGAGCGTTGTTCTGAACCTGCGCCAAAAAGCAATTTAACAAGTGCGCAAATATGTATTATCCCTCGTGTGGAATAATTTATTGTCAAGCAGAAAACCAAGGTGAAGCATGTTCGTAGCTGTCAGTTAAGATTGCCAGCTAAGGTTCTGACACATATTTATTAAAAAAAATAGTTTTCTGTACAATTCTCAGATCTGCATCCTTACCCTAATCCCTCCGCTTAACAGACTTAAAAAAAAAAAAAAAAAGAAGATACTTTTCTCAGAATTTCCCTCCAAAAAAGAAAATATGAGTTATCGCCCTCGGGGCAAAATCAACGCTCTGACTCTCAGAGAGTGACTCCCTATGTTCTAGGTAGATAAACAAATACAAGTGGAGCCGGTTCAGAAGGTAACACACAATAACTACACTGGCTCTGCATTCACATCATTTTGATTAACAGTTCTTTGGAGCTTTTCCAAGCTTATCTTGAAACATCATAGACATCAGTTGCAGGGAGGTAAACTTGATGAATGTGTGTGCCTTAAGATAGCACTAGTTTCCAAGCAGGTGTCTGTTATATGTTAAGCACCCAAAGTGTGATGGAGCAGTGTGATGAAATACTCTACACGTGTGCCCACACCAAACACAGTAAAGTCAAATGCACTCAGTCATGAACAGTAAATCCCCAACACTGATTCAGCATGGTAGGTAATGCTTTTCCCCTTCTTCTGTATGTGTGTGTGTGTTTGAGCATGTCTCAGCTCCAGTCCACACTTGTAATTATTAGCTATGCATGAGGACCAAATCCACGTTGACATCTTGAGTGCCGAGCAAAGGGGCTTTCTGTAATGTTCCAAGATTCTTCTGTAGACGGACAAGGCTCAGCAGAAGAGAGGAGAAAGCATTTTGTACATTTTCTCAGCAATTGAACAATCCCCACGCTCTGCGGATAGACCGACTCCCCAGAGAGACTGAGAGAGGCAGAGATGGAGAGAAAGGGAGGAAAGAGAGGGAGAGCTTGAGTGTTCAGCTCCAAGGGAGCATGTTGCGCTTGATGGTGTTGTGGTACAATTGTGTGTGTGTGTGTGTAGGCAGTGTGGTGAGTTCCTTTGGCCCTGGCTAGGGGCCCCAATCAGCAAGGTCTTTGTGGTTGAGCTCACTAGAGAGAGGTCATTCCTGTTGGGGACTCAGCTTCTTGTGTCCCAGCATGAACAAGCCCTGTTGGATCCTATATTTTGCAGACCTTTGGCTTTGCTTTTTTTTCCACAGTATTGCCTAGGGCTCAAGAAGACGCAAATGTGCAGGTAGAAGAAGAAAGAACATGTAATCACATTAGAAAAAACACACAACAATCTTTGGTAAACACAAGATGGAAACCTTGTTGCATTTTAGTAGCCTATACTCGAGCTCTGGAGTGATCGTTGAGGTGTGTCTGTGTATTTACAATGCATAATTTGCTCGTGTGTGTATTTGGTTGGGGGGGGTGGGGGGGGGGTGGAGGTTGTATGCATGTGCATGTGTTAGCTGGTTCCTTCTAAGTGCCTGTTAGAGTTTAATTTAGTGTAGTAATTAAAGCTGAACACTGGCCCATAAACAACAGATAAACAATAAAGCAGGCCCAAGCCCTGCTGTTTCATGGCTCTCACTCCCAGCTGTTGGAGCACTGATAATTTTTTACACAGTGCCCCCACCTCACCACAACACAATGCTGAAGCAACAAGGTTTTTGCATGTGCGCATGGGTGTTTTTTAGTGTGCAGTGGCAGAGCCTGAACAAAAAGGGCTCAAAAGGCACATAAACACACAGGATATGTCCACTTCCTCTCTCAAAAGAAAACAGAGAACCATAGAAAAGCAAAGAAAGTTTAAGAGTAATATGCCTCTGTAGCCATTTACACAACCAGATCATCAGAGAGATAACATAAACATGAGCATGCGCAACCATGATGTGCATACAGCTTGCTGTATCTCAGTCGGTAGCCTGCACGTAACATAAACCAAAGATATACTTGGTTAATGACAAAACAAACAATGCTACAATGTTTCTCAATAAGCTACTGTGCTCAGCTTTAGCCAGTCACTGCATGTCAGTCATATGTTAGTCAGGTGTCTGTTATGGAAAGAGTGCAATATGTCTGTCTGATGGTTTGTTGGGAAGGGGCAGGGCCATTGTTGAAAGCTGAGAAGAGTTGCTGTGGAGGGGGAGAAAACATGGTACAGAGGGGATACTTTCATGATCCCATTAGCATAAAAGAGACTAAATTATTCATGTGGAGTGCTTAATCTATGGGGAAAAGTATAGTTAATGCACATAGTTTTAAAATGGATCTCTCCTAGCCTCGGCTCTAACACCAGATTCTTGCTGGATTCAGCATTCGCGGGCATTTACGGGAATGGCTGTCACTCTCTCTTGCACACACACACACACACACACACACACACACACACACACACACACACACACACACACACACACACACACACACACACACACAGAATGTGTGGGCATATGTGCACACTTGCCTA
>VURO01009487.1:3934-16163 GCA_015108175.1 Pelvicachromis taeniatus
ATTTTATTTTTTTTGTAATGTCATTTGAGTTTTTGTTTTTCCCTAAGATATAAAATTTTATTGGTTTGTATCATATGTTATAGTGCTTATCTTTCTGATTTAATATAAACAATAAAACTCTATACTGTGCATTAAGTTGAAATGTTGTCCTGGCTCAGCGTTGGTGACTCTTCCTGCCACCAGATGGCAGCAGTGTGGTGTACTTCACATTCACACGTCCCCTCACTTGAAAACAATTTACCTATACTTTGTAAAAAGAGCTCCGACAAGTCTCTTAAAGCGATGTCTGGTTTTATTGGTTATCTTTGTTTGTACCGAGGTGCTCTGTGAGCTCTGAACAAACTAACACACCATCACTACAGGAAGCCGCTCACAGCTAATTCAGCTAATCAGTTCAACGCCTGCAGTTTCCTTTCCCCTCATGTTTTCTGTGGTCGTTCATCTGCAAACAACATTTGTTAGTGTCTGTCCGGTGGTTTCCGCACTTTTTTTTTTCTTCTCAAATGTCGATTATTGATTTGCAAGATTCCTCTATGCATTAATGTACACATCCCCAAACGCCATATTGGAGAATTACCAGAAGTGTTTCTGTTTTTTTGATGTCCAGACTGCTTCACAGTGATGGGAAGGGTTACTTGGTAGCTAAATGAACTACTCTGAATGCACAGCATATCAACCCTTAGAGCAGACGCGCTACATTAGAAAAAGACCCCACCGGGTACTATTTTCCTCAGCTAAGAACAGGCAGCTGAGGCTGCGATTTGCATGGGATCATCAAACATTGGAAGATAAAAGATTGGAAAAATGTTGATTCACCTGATGTGTCTCAATCTTTGCTGCAATATTTGGATGATGGTGTAAACAACATCCATCCATCTTGCCCTGTATCAGTGGGTTGTAATGGTGTGGAGAACATACTGGAGTGAACAGTTTCACATTGCTCTAAACAAAAAAGCCTGTTTTTTTCCCCTTATAGCTCCATATGACATCAAGGATATCCCTCACACCTCAGCCACTCGAAAGAGCTCTAGATTAAAGGAAGGAGACCTGCTTGTTTCAAATAAAGGTGAATTGACCAACCGTACAAAGTATATGATTGAAAAAAGGCTGATTTTGAACCCTGAATCATTCAAAGCTACTCTAGCAGAGTCCATGAGCACAATAGGGTAACGTTACTGCAGAGTGTCTGATTAATGCAGTTCCTGATTAGCTGTGTGGAGCTCATCAAGTCCCGCCATAGACCTGTTCATGTGTATTTAATGTTGCTCTGTGTTTTAAGTCCAAACTGAAGTCAGGTGGTAACAGTTTGATAATGGTTTGTTCCGCTCTACCTTCCAGCAAGAGCAATAAAGTGTGGGATTAAGTCCAAATCCAGTCTCCTCTCTGTCTCTCTAAGAACTGAAGCTATGAGTGTTTGCCTTCTTATCCTCACAGCTGCCATAAGAAGATGGTAATACTAATAGTTGACTCTGCATTAAACACTATTTCTGATGAAATGTGACATTTGTTGCCTGGCGGGGGATAGTTACAGTCCCTGTAGCCACACACACAAACAGTATACACTTTAGTGTGTAAGGGCAGTGTGGGCTCCTGGAAATCAGCCAGGCCTCGTATATCAAATGCAATCTGGGAGTGAGTTCCCAAAACAACTACATGCGCGCGCGCGCACACACACACACACACACACACACACACACACACAGTAAGGGTGCTGAACAGATAATCAGTCCTCAGTCAGTGAGCTGGAGTAGCTCCACAGAGTGAGTCTGGGCAGGTCAGGATGCCAGCCTGAAATTCCTCTGAGGATGATGTTAGTGCCTGTGTGTGCGAGTGAGTGTGTGTGCGAGTGAGTGTGTGTGCTCCGTCCAGCTGGTGGGAACCTGGAGGAGTACTGAACTGAGCTGCTGCCGAAAAATAATTAATGGACTGGTTTAAGCTGCTGGCAGTCCGGCAGTGTAGCAGTTGATTTCTGTTTAAACCAGTTAAGAACAAAGTCTGACCTGGCCATATATTTAATATTTAATGCTATTTTGATACTTTTATATCACACCAGAACTTGATTAAAGGGCTGGTACCGGCTTTGTGGCTCTTTCAACTGCATCTTTGTGATGCATGTAGTCAAAAATTTGCAGCAGTTGTTTTTAACTGGAGATTAAATATTTGAATTTCAGGAGCGGGACCACACCTCCAAACACACTCCTTCCAGTTCTCATCCATATCGGTTCCCCCAGTTCTACAAGCTGTTCGTTCCCGTTTATGTGCCCCACCCTCCCTCCCCTTTTCAATTCTTCTCTTCTCATTAGTACATGGGGGTCTGTCGGCGACAGACTGGCGACCTGTCCAGGGTGTACCCCGCCTCTCGCCCTAAGACAGCTGGGATAGGCTCCAGCGCCCCCCGCCACCCTGAAAAGGATAAGCGGCTGCGGATGGATGGATGGATGGACTTTCTTTTCCTTGTTTGTAATATTTTACGCATGACATCACATAGATGCATATTCTTCTCCCCCCATTGTGAGAAGAATGTCATTGCTGTCGTCTTTCCATCTGTGTGTATTACTTGAATCTTTATTTAACCAGGAAGTGAAACTCTTAGCTACTGGATCACAATGCTATCATAAGTATGTGCTCTGAGCATGTGTCAGCAGAAGCTAGGAATGCGGTGGAACCATTCTGATGCGAAAGCAGATCACAAAAAAAAGCAACATCTGTTCATTTAACATCACGTGCAATTTGAAAAGTGACCTGTGTATGAAAATGTAAAGATAAAAAATTAAACTCAAGTAAAAGACTTAATTTAACTCACTGTTAAAGTGATGCCCTGTTTATGTGACGGGATGATTAGTACAATAGCAATAGCTAACAAAAAAAAATATCTGTATATCTGAACAAGCAACCACGCTAACTTGGACGGACAGCTCGGAGTTCGTTACACACGCGTTTGTGGTGATAACGCCACTAAGTGTTCAACATACCGGCTGCAGATCAAGATACGTCTCGTGCTCCTCCTTGTTGGGGTTAAGGCCATCGATGGCATTGATGTAAGCAGGGTCAGCCTGATAAAAGTGTGGGAAGGACACCACGATGGGAGCGCCTTGAGGAAAACAAATCAGAAATCAACACGCTGAGTCATATTTCTATTGTAAGATTCAAATAACAAAGGTCGAGGGGAAACGATAAAAGTAGTAACGTGAGATAACGGACGAGGGAGACGTAAACATGCACCCGTGTCTGTAAATGACGTAATGGAAACGACAGCTAGCGAATGCGTGGGTTGGCAATGATTAGCTGAGAACATTACCATTTCTTTAAAAACTAATGCGATCAGTTCTTTAGCACTGATAAAAAATAAATAAATAAAAAAAAAAACACGTTAGCAAAACGGAGACTCCGTGCCGAGTCTACAATTACGGAGATGGGTTGGTGGATGTCTGGATGCACAAATCTTGAACACTTGCATTGTGGACAGTCTGTGCTAAAAATCTGATTTGAGAATTTAATCTCATTTGATTGTTGCCTAAACAAATTTACTTTTATTTTATTAATTTAACCTTTGAAAGCTTTGAAAGTTTCCAAAACCCACACAAGTTTAAAAAAGGCGGGGGCAGGTTATAACTGTTACAGCACTGCTACAATGAATAATGTTTTGTTTTTTTCCCCCTGTGGTTACAGCGCTCACACGCTTTCAGGATGACACCACTTTGTACATCGCGGCAGGCCTTGATGTTGATTGGCTGTCTGAAGCGTCACATCACCCCAGAGTTTCCGTTATATTTGAATCGCAGGAAGCAGTGGCGACAGCCAATAGTGTTTGATTATGGCTGAGTTTAATCAGCACCCGCCTAATATAAAACCATAAAACACATTTCCTATTTAAGAGTCTTACAATGTGGTCCCCCCCTCACTCAAATGTAATAAAATCATAAAAGTAATTAATTAAATGAACAAACAGGGAAGTTTAGAGTATCTTTGCTTCAAGCCCAGTTAAGATAACGTTATCAGAACAACCGTACTCCCCTTAATGACCACCATAAAAATAGTTCAATAACCCCCCCTCAAAATCTCGGTCAGCACAGTTAATTATTGAACCATTGAGTAAAATCTGGCCTGTTCAAACAGTGGGAATGTCAGATAGCAGCCAGGGCACAGAGTTGCTGACTGAAAGGACATTTTTTTTGGGAGCGCGTGTAGAAAGACAGGGAGAAAAATGTGTCACGGGGCCAGTGTGTGGGGGAAGTGGGTAATTGGGGCAAGCTCTGTAGTAATTTATGAAGGGAGAGGCTGATGGTGGGATGGGGAGGTGCTCCTACCTTCTCGACAAACGCTGACTTTAAGGACTCCGGTGCCGAGACAGTCACCAGCTGGCACACAGAAGCCCGCGTTGGTGGGGTTGTTTTTGGGGCTCATGAGGACATCACTAGGGGGTGCAAAGCGGTACGCTTGGATCCCTTTCACCTCCACGTCTTCCACATAGGCTAAATGAATAGACCTGAGGAGAGAAAGAAAGCGCTCACCACTTAAGGACTTCAGGAGGGGTTTAATAAAAACCTCAAGTGGTATCCAAGAAAAAAAATAAAATAAAAATAGTTCTCTTTATATTTATAAATCTTCTAAACAGAATAAAGAATGACAGCGGTCATTTCCTGTGCTATCCGGGCCTAACTCTTTCCACCGGTGTTTCCACTGGATGCCTTCTCAGAAGTTGTCCTTATCAGTGCGTTTGTAAGCACACCCTGCCGGGTGCTTTGCCTGTAAACAAATTTAAAGCCACATAAGCATGCACACCTGCAGAGATCAGCAGCGAAGATGTAGAGCAACTCGTTCCTGTTTATCAGCGGGTGGAAAACTGCACCATCAGTGCCGTTGATCATGTTGCTCTGATTGGACGACCACCATGACATTTCCCTGTTGATCAAGAAGAAGCAGATATTTAGTATGACAGTGGTAGTGGTGGTAGTAGTGGTGGTGGTGGACACACACATACACAAAAAAAAAAAAAGAAGTGTTAGCACCGCTCTAGCTTGTGGTTCCACAAAAACATTTAAATTATACTCATTAGCGGATCTTAATTTTTCTCCCCACCACCACTAATGATCTTATTCTCCCTCAGAATTATTTTGTGACCCGTTATCAGCCTTTACCAGTTACAACAATACAATCTTGCTATATTCTGAAATAAACTGGGAAAAAAACCCAAAACATAAATATTTCATATCTCTCACAGCTGCTGTTCTTTGGACATTATGTCTTTGGCACTTGGCCTTACTCACATTTCCGGTCTTATACAGCGAGTGAGTAGAAAGCAAGACTGCTGACTGCATTTACACCCATACCACCACTGTGCTACAAAGTCACCACAGCAGCAGCCATTTTTGTACGAACAAGGAATTTCAGTGCAGTTTGGCCGTTTTTGTGTCAGAAACTGAGTATTTCTGTGTTGCTGCATGAAAGCCAGTACTTTTTTCAGCACACACAGTACTCTAAACACACATTCAAAGTGCAAGTTTGATTTGGATATCCAAACATCCATTTCGCAACCCCTCTCCCCCTAAAACCAGGAGCAAAGACTTTCCCCTCTGGACTTTTGGATGAACATTGCATAACGCAGTAAATTTGAAAAAGGTGCACTGAAGGAAGAGGAAGCCAATTGCTGACATTCGAGAAACAACAAGTTCATATAAAGACAATTAAATGTGCCTTGTATGAGTTTTTACCTCAGGCCATTCCACGTGTCGATCTTCCCATAATCCAAGTAGTTCTGCTCACCGGTGTGGAACACAAACTCTCCTTCATGGGTGCCATTTTTCTGTTGGACAGACAATCAAACTGCTGTCAGCTGCTGTGATAGAAAACTGCGCAGGATGGTGCACAGACTGTTCTGCTGCTATAAGAACATTAGCAAAAAAAAGCTTTGTATTTGTTCTTAGTGCAACCACAAGTAACCAAGTGGAGATAACGTCAGTTTAATTCCTTATTTTGAACAACAAACTGATCAGAACTCGGTTCAAAAACAAAAAAGCCAAATAAATAAATGTTCTGTTACCAAAAACACTGACTAACAAATTAGTAATTGTCTTTAAGTCACTAAATGCTGCACTCAGGATCACGTGGTTATGGCGTCGCAAAGTTGCAAACACTGCTCTATAAACAGGAAATAAAAGTGTCGTCCATCAGCATGTGAGCATTCTGAATCTTCTTACATGACATTACCACAGACTTCCTCTTGTTTTTCCTGGTGTGACTAACGCCTAACAACAAGAGAAATAGGTTTCTAGGAACAACAAAGCGACTAAAAAACTTAAATGGCACCTGAGCTTACCTTCCACATTAGCCCAAAATATTCGTCTACTTCAGGCTTCATGGAGTGAACTTTTGTGAGAAGAGGGTCTTTAAAGCCCCACAGAACCTCGTGCACAGTGCGAGTCATGAACAGCTCGATACCCAGGCTGTTCATGTACATGGAAAGAATAGTTCGCAAGAAGAAGGAGTAGGAGCTCAGCTCGTTCATTATCGCCTAAGGAAGACGGACAAAGAGAACAATGCTAACATGAGACGGCTGGAGGCAAAGGGTGGGAATGCTTCCATCACACACACACACACACACACAATGGGAAAGATCACTGTGTCATTAGTTGCGTCTTCCTTGGCCTGGTGCCTTCCGTTTATACGTTCAAAAAAAATTAAAATGCAATTAAAATTTTGTGAACATGCATTTGAATGTCCTTTCTGCTCGTAGCAATCCATTCGCTCACCACATATGGGATGTTGACAGTCCTGACGATGTCAACCTGTGGGTCTCCGACAGACTTCTCAGGCACAAAGACAAAAGTCTTTGGGTTCAAGGCGTAAACCTTGGTGCCATTCTCCAGGAAGGTTACATTTTCCCGTGGCCTGTATTCCCTGGTGTGGACAGGACATTTGTCAGTTATTCCAACTTTCTTTTGTTTTGATTTCACACATCAAAATAACTCCAGATGGGTTTCCTTAAACAGGGCTTTTGCAAACACGGCTGAAATATTTTCCAACATTACAGACATATTTAAAATCGTTCACATCAAACTAACCTGTAAGTATAAGGTCCGATCTGTTTAACAGATGCCTTCCCGCCTGCCAGGAACACCTCCGGATTGGTCACATTGAAGAAGTAATACTCCATATAAACAGGTGGAGGTGGATTCTTCCATGCCTCGAACACTTGGCTCTTCTCTGTTAAAGTAATTTCCTATCAACAAAAGAAAAACATTCAAAAACGGGAATAATATCTCCCAAAGCATCAAGTGATGAGAATGTTGCTGCATTCACTGCATTTGATTTTAGGAGTGCATATAAAGCCCTTTTCTAGTCTCAAAGAGGACCATGGTACCTTTGAGAAAAGAGCTGGTGCCAAACTAACACCCCAAAACCCAGAGGGAAGCAGAGAAAAGTCCTTCACAGCTGAAAAACCATCAGGACAGCCAGCCAGTCTTAGCAAAAACTGTGCACAGTCTCCAACTTCAGCAAGCCTAGGCAAGAATCTGACAGTGGGTTGTCAGTCCGCCCACGGTACTCGCATATTGGAGTGAGAAAACATGGCACTCAGTGACTTTAGCCATCATACCGCAAGCAGGATGTCAGGTAAGATTTGTAGCCAAAATACAGATAAACAGAATGACCACAAAAATGCTGAAAACTGTTTCGGTCTTTTCCCAGATTCTTTGGCTAAAGTCTCTAGTACATAACCCGTCTGTAACATTAACCTGGACACCACATGGCTGAGCATGAAGAACGGTAACAATTAACTTGAGCTGCCAGCTGTAAAAAAAAAACAAAAACAAAAAAACAAAACAAAGTGAAGGCCTTCCAGTATGTTGACCAGAAAAAACAAAGCAAACACACTTCCGTCTGTCTTTCATTCCTCAAATGATTTGTTGGCTGAGTACTGAGCGGTGCTCTTTAGAGATCCTATACATTGTCCTCTGTGGCTTCTCACAGGCACTTACTGCTGTGAAACTATAGCTTAAGGTGTGGCTGGCACTTCCTGTTTGGGTTAACATCTTGTTTTGCTTAAAAGAATTGTTTTCCGAGTTTTGTTACAACAGTTCCTCTTTTCCTGCTTAAGAAAACCAGATATCAGATTATCACAGGGGTCAGCTAAAATATCTACTTTGATCGGGTGGGACAACTGATTAAAAGCAAACTACAACTGAGTGAAACAGACTCATTTGGCTGATTTGGTGCTGATGTGATTAAAGATTTTACCCTTTTAGTCTTCTGTTCAAGCCTGATTACAACCAGCAATTAGTCGCGTTGCCAATTAGTCTTCACTCTGTTAAAAATGGTACAATGTGAATTTTTCAGAGTCTAAAATTGTGTCTTCAAAACTCTTTATTTGTCCTACAAAACAGCCTAAAACTCAAAAGGTGATCAGTTTAGTGAGAGCGATTAAAAAAAAAAAAATCCAAATACTTGCTGTCCTTTTAATTAAGCAATCATCATCATGTTAAAAGAGCTGAACAGTCATTTTCAGTCTGACATCCCAGGCAGATGGCTATCCAGTAACAGGAAGGACAAAACTTGAGGTACTTAAGAAGTGAGACTCTCTTGAGTTTTGAAGATTCTGTTTCTTAATTAAGAGCTCGAACAAAACTGCATGAAGTTTATTGAAACAACAAGCAAATATGACCCAATTTGTTCTCTTTTAAAACAAAACGTCTCACTTTCGAAACAGGCTTGAGTCACCGTCGGGGTTTTTCTGGGAGACCGTCTGTGACGTTAGCCTGCATGGATCCCTGTGTTTGCCAAACCTTGAACAAAGGTCTTTGGAAAGTCCTTCATCAAAGTTGTATTAACATCATTTATCTTTTAGAAAAACCTTGAACACACAGACACAAAAAAAAAAAAAAAGGAAAAAAAAAGATAGCTGAGGGACAAAGCAGGGAGGTTTGTCAGTGCACAGAGAATGGGGTTGGTTTTATTCGCTGGTGGAAAAATTGAAATGAACTGGACCTTTGCCAAACGACTTCAGGTACTGCTAAGGTGTGGCGTTACAAGCTCCTGCTTTGATCAGCAAAAGGAAAAGAAGCATTGTAAAAATAAAAGCTTTTGTAAATTTCCCTTAGTGCCTCTACAGTGTTGAAGGTTTTACATCCAAACTGTGCCACATTTCGAGTTTTACCAACATGACCTTGGTCTTTGAGGCTCTTATACTACAGTAAAAACACAGCTGAGAGGAGTGGCGTGAGTGGGTGTTCGCTTCTTTTCAGTTTCGTCATCTGAGCTGAACGACTTGGGCTAGGCCAAGCCTGGAACAACAGCAAGGATTGAGCGATTGCTCCTTAACAAAAAAATCGTACCCCTGAGGGCAAGACGTCTGTCAAATTCCTCACATGACTTTTATGCCTCTTCCTCCAAACCCGGCTTACCACAAACTCAAGAGTTTGTGCCTGGAGGTGGTGCAGACTTGCCCCAAACACCTCGGCTGCTTCTTATTACAAAGAGACACATTTAAAGTCAGATTAGATAGATTTTTCTGGAGTTGGTTCAACACGTACGAGCCAGCCTAACTCAACGGGAAGACTGTGGTGAAAGAGGATTAGCTATGCTGTCATTTCATATAATCACCAGCCACATCAGAATTAGGTCCCCTGTTGATGAACTTTGACTAACTCTCTTAATTTGGGTCCCCTGGGATGGTGCCGTGATTGCGAAAGAGAGGGAAAAATGCGACCCCGACCTAAATTTAACCCCAGGAGGGGAAACCATGTCAGTGAGGCAGCTGTTATTAAGCCACCAACTTGGACCAAAGAGAATTTTGAACCTCTCTGCCGAGCTGATTTTGGCTTTTTCTTCCTTCTTAACAGGAAGATGCAATTTTGTGAAGCAGGACAGAAAAGGCAGGGAGGTTTCAAAGCACTGATCATGATTTGCACAGAGCATTCGACACAATTCTTGTCAGTAAGAGGAATGTGAGGCATTTTAAAGGGCAGAGAGCAGCAGGTCTATCTGCAGGACATGAGAGAGGGTGTCAACTGCCAGCACCCCCGCTCCATCACCCCATCCATGTCCTAAACTACAAGAAAAAGCAGACATTCGTGGTTCAGGCTGACCCACCCCTAATGACCCACCAGTCCGCAGGCATGCAGACACTTAACTGCAAAAGTCCAATGGTAAAAGCAGGTTTTTGACGCAGAAGCCGTTTATTTGGACTCAAATTTAGACATACGGTAAAATTACATAAATGTTTAGCCTGACTTATTTCTCAAGTCAATGTTATTTTGTAAAATCACTATACAAAACGTGAAAGCCACTAAAAAGCCCACTAGTAATTTTTACCCAGATAAAATTGCACAAGAATATTGTGCTCACAGCGAAGACTCAAAATAAAGCAGCGCTGCAATTTAAAAAATGTACAGGGCTGGACTGCGTGCAGCTGTATTTTCAGGACCCACTCCACCAAAGAGCCAATTATCTTTGGCAAGACGTGAGGATTTATCAATCAAAGAGATGCAGATTTGCCTGATTTATACAAGTTGGATGCTTGATTTTCAGAAAGAACGATGAGTCTTATACCATGCAGAGACGAATATAGATCCACCTCTCTCAGTCTCTCCTGCCCGCTCACTGAGCTCCCTTCCCCCCATATCCCTCCAGACCTGCAGACCACCCCCCCAAACCAGATTTCTACTACTACTACTACTACCACCACCACCAACACCACCACCAGTGAACCCTCTAAGAACCCTAACACCTGACAAAGACAGTGCATGGTGCCTGTATGAACAGAAATGTGCCATCAGGTCATTGCCTGGTGCTGGAAAGGTTATGAAATGATTTACTGATGATAGAGCATACATTTCTCACATTTCACCCTAAAAATCAGCCGCATCTAATAAAAGCAAACTGAATCCAGCAAGAACAGATGCAAAAAAAATAAATAAATAAAAATGTTTAAGGTAGCCTACAAATGAAAGGAATCACCTCATCATATCCCCCCCTCACTGTGGGAGTTACAGGGGATTTCTACCTACAGCGGTCTTTGTGAAAAACATTAAAACAAACCGAAACACGTTGGATGGTCTGTCTTAATTCAAGCTTGCAAACAACAAAATAAAACAAACAAAAACAATAACCCCCCCGAAACCACGGAGCATTGGAAGGCGACTTAAACAATGTATAAAGCTCGGATCCTGCGGATTCGTGAAGGTGGGGAGGCTCTGGGTTCATCCCGCAACGCTGAAGGGGCAGAATGCAGCAAAAACAGCCCATGATAACGTGAACAGTTCAAACCATACAATTCACACGACCGTGTGACCCTGCATGTGCCATCACAGGTGAGATGATGTAGGTGTAGGTGCATGATTGGCTACTGCAGACGCTATGAACATTTGAACCCCTCGTGTGTGACATATGTAATGAGTGACAAACGAGAGGAAATAATGTAAAGAATTGTGTTTAAGAGCTCAAACTCACCTTTTTTAAGCGGCTGTGAATCATTGTTTGGAAGACTTGAGCCACGACCAGGGCGATCCCCACTATCAGGAGATGAGCGCAGACGAAGCCGGTGGCGTAAATGGCACAGGATCTCCGAGTCATGCTGCCGGGCGTCTTCTCCTGTTCTCTTGGCACACAGAAAAAAAACAAAAAAAAAAACTTTTGGACGGTATTCTCCAAAAATCTTCAACTACAGACGACCGAGGAGAGGTGTGGGACGATGTAACCGCAGTCTCCTGAGCAGCAGCTGGGGTTTAAACTTCTCTCTTAATGATTACGGCGCGGATTCCACGGTCAGGCAGAGGCGAGGGGAAGGAGGAAACGAGTAAATGTTGGCACTTCTTCAGTAAAATACCAGATTCTACTAAAACCTGGTACCTAGAGAGAGAGGGAGAAGACGGAGCTGCTCGGAGACGGTGATGAAATGAAACGGCGGCTCTCGGTACACCGGGACGCAGAAAAGGAGCTGACCTCCTCCTCCCCTTCCTCTACGTATTAATGTACCCGGTCAGGCGAACAGCGTCGTAGGCTGCAGGGGCGGTGGGCGTGTGCAAAGAAAAAGAAACGGCAGTGATGTTTTTCTTACAAGACTGAAGTCAAATTGAAACACAACAAAACACATATATAATTCATATACACAACAAAAACAGCCCAGTGTGTCTTTCTTTGTTATATTTTAATATTTCTTTATATTTTGTACACTTTTTTTTTTTTTTTTTTTTTTTATTTTTTTATTTTTTTTTTTTTTTTTTTTTTCAAAATA
>VURO01009487.1:23695-51711 GCA_015108175.1 Pelvicachromis taeniatus
CATCTGAATTATTACGTGTTGGATTTGTTTATACATAAATTTAAGAAAGTAGGATTTGTTTCAGTAACGTAATAACAAATGACTCCTTCACACACAGCACAGTATCTTAAAGATTGAATGTGTAAATACTGTAGACATGCTAGTCCACTTCCCAGTGTTTACTCTAAGACGTTTTTTTTTTGTTTTTTTTCCAATGGGGCTGAACTTACTAAAGTCAGGCCATCTTCGTCCAACCATTTAGAGCGCTCTTTGCAGACAATGTCCACTCACACGAGTGCAATTGGTCATTGTCAAACAGCTTGATAAGTGCGGGTGCATGGGAAGGAAATTGTTCTGGAGAATAAAGGTGCAGCATGTAAAACTTGGAGTGCCTATGGTTTCAGGAATTTCCTCACTGCCATCAAAAGATTAAATAAGAAAATATGTTCCCAGTTAGGAAAGAAAGAAAGAAAGAAAGAAAGAAAGAAAGAAAGAAAGAAAGAAAGAAAGAAAGAAAGAAAGAAAGAAAGAAAGAAAGAAAGAAATCAGTATTCCGTGACTTTGCAGCCCCTGTAAGTGGCACCAGAAACTAAAAAAGATATATAACTTCCAAAGAAGTAAAAGGCGGCCTTATTTATAGATTTCTGTGCTTGAAATTTTCCAGACAGGGATGAATGACTTTTATTCTCCCAGAGATGACTGAATTTTCCGGCCCTTGAGACAGACAGACAGGTAGGGCTTCAAGTCTGAGATAAAAACAAGGAAAATATTCTGATGCCAACTACAATGAGCTTGGCTGCACTTACAGACAAAAGTAAAAAAAAAAACAACAACACATTTTTAGTAAATGCCAACAGCAGGTCAAAGCTGATGTGATGGCACACACAAACTGGAACGTTCAAAGGTCAACAGCTATAGTAAAAACCAGCAAGGGTGACAATTTTATTGTATGCAAAAGAAAATTCAGGTCATCAGCAGATGAGAAGGACGAAGACACTCTGACCTGGCACAAGATGTTGGTGACCAACCACTTACCGATCAGTGTTGCTGCTGATGAATCATGTCCTCACCTCAGGGCAAGTCTTGTGACACCTCCAAAAACCTATAGCTAGGAGGAAGAGCCTCAGGGTGGCTAAAGTGACAAACAACCCATTCACAGTCGATATCAGCTCCAACACTGGTCTTACAGAAGGCTATACTTGCTGACATTTAACATTCCAGCACAGTTTTTAAATGCTAAGAATTTATTCCAGTTTAGTGGTTGCTTTTTCCATCAGCTGATGGTACATAGCTCCAGCTGAAAGGTCTTTGGAGAAGTACTTGGCTTTCAGCACCAGCTTTAATTTAGTATGAGCACACCAGGTGCTACTCCATCAGCAAAGGGGCCATGTAGGCTCCTGTGTACATTTTAACATAGATTTGCGGAAGTGAAGGCAGGTTTCTCATGTCACCGTTTTATAGCTGCATTCAAGCAGACTGTGTTTCTGGCAAAGAATACTGAAACCGCGCATTAGACAGTTCACTGACTGCATTGGAACAGCTTACTAACTTAGTTTGTTTCTATAAATAGGGATCATCAGAGCTCAAAGAGGGGAAACAGAAGTCTCTCTGTCCCAGCAGTCTTTTCCCTGATGTTTAAACAGCAGGAGAGTCCGGGGACCTAAACTGGAGCTAATTAGCTAATTCATGAGGCCTGAAGGGAGCGACATGTGATTTAATGCAGTCGCCAGCAACAGCCACTTTTCTAAGCAACAGGATTTGTCATTAGTTTCTATACAATCTGAGCAAATTCTCACATTAGCAGTAAAATATGGAAAGTACGCTTTAAAAGTGAAGTACAAATGTATCCTGGGAAACACAGAAGCAGATTATAGGCAAGTCATCTTTACTGGAGTAAAGGTATCTAAAGATATGTTTGATATGTAGCTGCAGTAGCACATATTTTTTAAAATAATCAACACCTTTTATTAGGCATGGCTTGTTACAGACACATTATCTTGATATACGGATTAGTTACACTTGCATTCTTAATGGGAGAAGTGACATTTCTTTTTCTGAACAAGAGCAGTGACTTTTGGCTCATAAGATGTCAGTGCAATCTAAAGACAATGGTGGAGAGTACCGTCAGCCAGTGAACAGCGAGAGCTGCTGTTTTAAGTTTGTGTGTGAAAAGGTTGATTCACATGTGTATGTCGATCCAAACATACTGAGAATAAAGACTTTCTTTCTTAATGTTAGGAAACTGGTGGGTGTTTACTTCAGTCCAAAAGTTGTCAGTGGAAGAGACCACAGCCTTTGCCCTGGCGGATAAGTCCCCGTCTGTTGAAACACAGAATGGGTCTCTGGCAAAACTCATCACCTCTGTGGGTAGAGCAAGTCCACCTAATCGACCAAAAAGGTTCTCTTTCAACCTCGCAATGAAATCAGTCATCACATCCAAAGACTTGTGTCGGTGATGAGATACACGTGCGGAGTGTTGGAAAATGCAACCTGTGCTCAACACAGTCGAAAAAAGGTTGATCTTGACTTTAAATGCACACGTTTAATGCCAGTTTTGGTTCTGTAGTCAAACATTTAGGTCAGTCAGATGTTTATGTCGCTCAGAAAGCAGACATTAGCCATAAAGCTGTTGTATGTGATTCAAGTGTTTCTGCTTTTGATCTTTTTGCCTACTACAGGGGAAGAAAGTTCTGATCTCGTCCCTTTGAGCACCGCAACACGCTCACTGCAAATTAAACGCGTAGGTTTGGCATTTGGATTTGGCGGTAAAAGTACTCGTCAGTACTTGTTTGCTGTACAACACCTTAAATGTGACACAGTGGAAACACTATAGCTTTCTCTGCCTTTTGTTTTGTTTTTTGTTGTTGTTTTGCTGTTACCATAGTTACTGAGTAACAAACCGCCGTCGAACGTCACGAGTCAGCAAAAGTAACGCTTGTTTTTTGTGTGGTTTTTCCAAACGGATTAATAGATAATATTTATGAAGATGGAGTCAAAAACCAAGCAACCAATTTTTCCTTGGCAAGTCACTTTTTTTTTCTTTTTTTTTTTCTTTACTGTACCCATGTGACTGGGCGAGAGGGAGGTCTGGGCATCTCTGCTTGGGCTTCTGCCCCCGCGACCCGGCCCCGGATAAGCGGAAGAAGATGTAAATAAAGAATACTTCTTTATTTACATAGAAAATATTTGCATTCGCCCTTTTAACCACTGCTAAGAGAAGTGCCATTGCACTCTCTACAAAGATGTATTTGTGATGTAATAGTTTTAACTAATGTTACTTGTAAATAGAAATCGCACTCATACAGAACATCCTTTTTCAGACTGGTTTATTTCTGGCAAAGAGCAATAAATCCATTTACTCATCTACAAGCAAAATTATTTCTGCTTTATGCTACGGTTGTATTGCTGTGCAACAGGCCTGCACGCTCCAGTCAATTTATATGCTGAGTAACCATTTCCATATAAAACACTGGATAAATAACATAAGGACTTATCAAATGAATTTAACTCCATCTCACCTAGGTTCAACAATAAAATATAATATTATAAAATGGCTAAAATAGGACAGTTACATAAAATACTTCAATTATATTTTCCTGCTGATTTTTTTTTGCTTCTACTTGAGGGACAATTTGCTTCTAAGGGCATTTTTCCTAGTTGTATTATTGGCAGTATTTTATGTGTGCATCTGTATTACCTATTTCAAATACATTTCAGTACTTTGCAGTGGTTTAATTTATTACAAAAAAGGCAAATTGACTGTGAAACACCTGTTATAATGTAGAGTATGAAGTAACATAAAAAGTAAGAGAAGTACAAAAAAGCCATAGTTGTGCTATAGGTTAATGCTTTACCATCACTGACGCTGCCTCTTTGACCTGCTTCCTGTGTTTGCTCACCTGACCTGAACAAGCATGAGGGCAGGGATGAGGAGAGTTGAGAAATACTTAGAATTCAGATGAGGAAGAGGAAAAGGGAGAGGCAGGAATAGAGAAGACAAACATGGTACTCTATATCACTGCACGCATGGAAAGAGTGCTATTTAAAATGGTCACTGAGCTGCTTTATTTATATCTTTATTTATATTCTAGAGGATGAGAGCGTGCTTGTAAGTGGGGGGCGGGGTTGATGTATGCCATTATGCTGCTGAGAGAGAGGCGACGCAGCTGGACCCTTTACCCTAGTTAAGAATTTCAATATCTCTTAGATTAAGAACACAATGCGTAATAAGACAGCAGCAGTCTGCAGGTAATCTAAGCTAACTAAAGAAACACAAACAAGGAAAAATATAATGCCATTGTTCTTAAGCGGGTAAAAGGATTAAATTCTGGCAAGCCACAATAATTATTAAATAACAATAAAACATTTAACCAGGGAAAATTGATTTTATGGCTATATTGTTAATTAATTATTAGATTATATAATCAGTTATCTGTACTGAATGCCTATGAATGGACATGTTTTTACATCAAGTCACTTCCTAATATAAATGCTAAAGTTCAAGTTGTTGTTATTGTGTTGTTATTAAAAACACCACTGTGCTGGCCCAGTTTTTCCATAATGCCTTATGTCTCTTACTCCTTAGAAAACACTTGCTTGCACTTTTAAAAAGTGCATGAATGGGTGAATGAAACATGTTGCAGAAAGTGGTTGGCATCGTAAACCCTGTCTTATAAAACCAACACTTTGTTTTGTGTTTCATCTCACCTGAATTTTTCATAAAGTTCTGAACAACCAAGAAGACTCTTAGTTAACAAAGGTGATAAAATACAGTTGTCATACAACTAATAATAACCCTGGAAAGCTTGTAAAGGTCACACTACCAGACCACAGCCTTCTTTACAGATTGTTAAATAATATATCTGAAACTGGTAAAAGCCATACACCAGACTACTCCAATTTCCCTCAGTAAGAATCTGAAACTTGATCTTGCTTTAAACTGCGCTATGCTACAAAATATGATATTGCTATTGCCAAAAGTTCAGAAAGACAGATATGGGTGTTCGTGTAGGAGAATGATTTTACAGTATCACAAAGTCCAATCACGAGAACATTGTGTCTGTCTAGCTGGCAGAGGTAAATATAAAGACAATTCAGAGAACAGAGTGCATGCGTGCGAAGCAGAAGCATGTTACCTTTTCAAATACACAAAAAGTGGAGTAAAAGTCTGCTTATACGAAAAGACACTTTAATTTAAAAACAAAAAACACGTTTGACTCCTGAAGGACTAGGCTCCATCACACATGAAAGACTTCACATGACCAAATTTTAGAAAAAGCTTCTAAAAGTAGAATGGGAGGCAGAGCCTTCATCTCTCCTGTAGAACCAGCTATCAGTCTATGATCAGGAGACAGATGCTCACTACTTTTTGTTTTTTTTAAAGCTTATAGGTAGATTAGGTGAGTCTGAACCACGCCTTAGTTAGGCTGCTAGTCTGCTGGGAGATTTCCCATGATGCACTGCATGTCTTTTATTCTCCACTCCCAATACAGCATTATCTCATAGTTTGTGTTTTGTCCTTTGTGTCTTTCCATTCACTTCCCCCTGCCAGTTGTGGTAGATGGCTCCCCACTCTAAGCCGGATTCTCCTGGAGGTTTCTTCCTGTTAAAAAGAACGTCTTCCTCTCCACCATCACAAAGTGCACATAACCAATTGCCCGATCATTGGGTTCTGTCTCTAATATTGCATGGTCTTTATGTTACAGTATACAATGTTGGTTCAACCCCTTCCTGATTCCCTATTTTTTTTGTCTGAATGACAGTATTAAGGGGAAAAACAGCATCCAAATATACATGGCCACTAAATCTAATAACTGGTTGGGCCAACTTAGCAGCAACAACTGCGAAAGAGTCTTTTACAGCACTAAGGAGGAATTTTGGCCCACTTATCTCTGCAAAAATGTTGTAATTCAGCCACATTGGAGGGTTTTCAAACATGAACTGCCTTTTTAAGGTCATTCCACAGTATCTAAGTTGGATTCAGGTCAGGACTAGTCCACTCCAAAGTCTTAAGTCTTTCAGAGATGAACTTGCTGGTGTGTTTTGGAACATTGTCCTGCTACAAAAGCCAAGTGAACTTCACCTTCAGGTCACGAACAGATGGCCAGACATTTTCCTTCAGGATGTTTTGGTAGACAGCAGATTTCATAGTTGCATTTACCACACAAAAGTGTCTGCTTTGATATATCTGATTTTGCTTCTCTGAGGCAGGATTTTATCTCTAACATATTCGCATTTTATTTACAGTATGACTATTCTAATCATTTACTGGATTGTTTTCATGTTGTTTCCCAAAGTTTATACTTTTCTCTTAATCCCCAGGTACAAGGAAAGGTTGCAAGCAAAGTATCTAAAAGCCGTGGATAACAAGCTGCCATCTAGCAGGTGTTGGTGTTTTACAAACACGCGCCCCCCGCTTAGGGTCGCGGGGAGAATGCCATCCATGGATGTAATGGAATGGATGGATGGAGTCTCAAAGACTTCAGTGTCTGCTCATTAGTGACACCTGGGGTCAACAGACGAGTCTCACCGCTTATTTTCCCGGGGACTCAACAGCACAACTCCAGTCAAAAGCATAGAAGAGCATCTCTAAAGAGGCTGCCTGCTTCTCAAAGCAGATGATCCAGAAGCAGATTCGAAGCGCGTATGTCGCTTCTGTAGAGGAAAAACTCAAGCAGCACCCTCTGGCTATGTACCCTCAAAATAAGGATCACCTGACTCCTGAAGTAAGCTCCTCTACGGCAGAATGACGTCTAACTTTGGGGTAGGCAGATAAATGATGCCTGAATGAAGGCAAATACCTTTTATACAGTGTTAAAACATATTTACAATGTCTTATTGTTCTCTAGTTATTTAATGGGGTGGTGGCTGTTTTGGACCCAGATTTGTGCGTAAGCAATGCCTCTGCACTTCCTGCACCTTCAGAAGACCTCGCAGAGGAGGAGGAAGATGAGGAAAACTGTAGGCATCCAAGTAAGGAAGAAGCAGTCAGGTCAAAACAGGAAACAGCCAAACCAAAAATGTAGGTACACACGCAACTTAGAAATACCTGGCTGTGTTAGTAAGGCCCAACATGAATGCTCTGCATTTTAAAGCCACCATCATGTCCAACTTCAAGAAACCCTCACATAACCCTTATATATAATACAAACAAATGTAAAGGGTATCAAGAGGGGCAGGTTTGTGTTAGTGAAACAACTGAACACAATTAAGGACATCAAAGTATCTCAAACAAACTTTTCAGTTTGAGATAACAAACTAAAAAGAGAACACGAACATTACTGTTTGCCAGAAGTCATAAAAGAACTAATATAGTCTGATAATGACACGAGACTTATGCTTGACTTTCGCAGGATGAATGCTTCTGATGGTGCTCCTTCTTCATGGTTTGCCACCAATTGTGCCCATTCGAGCATACAGCAACTTCTCAGGTTGTAAATAACATCCCAAACAGGAAGGCCATTTATATTTCGAAAGCAAGAACTCCAGTATCCAAATCCATTACAGATCACAAATATAAGTGAAACATAATTTTTGATATTTGTAATTTGGGGAGGAAAAAAACAGTTACTTGCAAAAATAAACAAATTCAAGAGTCCTGCAACAGACCCAAGTAGCTGAACTAAAATGTAAACAAGAGATAAAATGGGGACTTGGATCTGGCACAAATCTCAACAAAACCATCGTCTTTTTCCGTCTAACATAACAAACAGCTGGTTTTACAGCAAGTAACACAAACCATGAAGAGTGAAGAGGATACAAAATATTTGGATTTAAAGACCTGTGTGTGGCGAGTCCACGTCGTTTGTATACGGAAAAAGCTCCAGAGGATACAAAGGAGAAGGGTGTCTAAGTATGACTTTATTTCTAAAGAATCTTATTTTTTTGAAGAGTAAGATAAAGATCGAGAGCAGAGGTGTGGATATTTCTGTGAGCATATATAGGAAATATGGATAATTAAAAACTGCTTATGAACAAAGGACACCAGAAGCTTTCCAGAGTTCCTAAAATTAGCCAGAACTGTACTACATGTACTTTTATTGTTAAATCTATGCTATGAATAAAATAATTATTAACAGACTTCATGTTTTTCAAGCAATTTATTTAAACATGATAATACTAATAATAATGTACTAATAATACATGATAAAAATAAGATTTTGATTGTTTTTTTCAAAACCTGCTGTCAGAGTTCATTCTTGTGACCTTTGAAAAATGAGGCATCTGTAAGACAAAAAAGAAAGAAAAAATCCATAAAAGTATGATATTTGATAGATTATGATCAATCAGAAATACAATTGCACGTTAATTCAATTCAATTGTATTTATATAGCGCCAAATCACAACATCATACGCCTCAAGGCGCTTTACATTGTAAGGTAGACCCTACAATAATACATACAGTGAAAAACCCAACAATCATATGACCCCCTATGAGCAAGCACTTTGGCAACAGTGGGAAGGAAAAACTCCCTTTTAACAGGAAGAAACCTCCGGCAGAACCAGGCTCAGGGAGGGGCGGGGCCATCTGCTGCGACCGGTTGGGGTGAAAGAAGGAAGACAGGATAGAGACATGCTGTGGAAGAGAGCCAGAGATTAATAACAAGTATGGTTGAATGCAGGGAGATCTATTAACACATGGTTAAGTGTTATTTCTGTGAGATGCGAAAGGACAAGTGTAATAGCCTTTAATGTTGAACTGGATTTCAGCTGCTGTCACACTCAAGACCATAAAACTGTCTGTTTCATCTCTTACTGTAACCTGTAAATACATGTTTGATGTTATTCAGCCTTTCCTCCACATTCAAAGACTCTGACATGGTTGGCTTGATCTTTCTATAAATGATCCAATCTGTATAAACAGGTGACTCTAGTCATGATATCCGTGTGGAGTGAACAATGCTTGTAACATGTTTTTAAAACAATGTAACTGGTTAACTGAATGACCTCAGTTGTGCTCAGTTGTGATCATTAAGAACTTTAACAGCTTACTGATAAAAGAAGAGAGCTTCAGGAGCATTTTGGCATGTCTCTGTTAGTTGTTTGGGTCAGAGGTCAGGAGAGAGTGGACTGGTGACCTGCGACCCAGTGAGAGTAGTGGTGGTGAGGAAGTATCCCTCACTGCAGTCTCTGGCATCAATATAAAATTGCCTAGAAAGCAGATGGTATGTTACAGATTTAAACCAAGTCTTATTTTATTAAACTGGTCTATCTTATCTTATTTTATCTTATCTTACCTTATCTAGATTTATCTATTAGACTGTCTATTAAATATTTTCTTGATGATTTTCTCATTCAGAAAATTAAAAACAAAACTGCATATTTAACCAAATTAATAGTATAACCAACTGTTGCAGGTCTAAAATGATCAAAATAAACATGCTTGTAAAAAGAGTAATAAGAAATTAGATATATATATATTTTTAAAACTGCTTATGAAACTCACTCTGACTGAAGGACTTGAGTATTTTCTCATCTGGTTCAGCTGTCCTCAGGAAACATAGCTCGCTGTGGTGTGTGAGCAAACAGAGATTCATTACATCGCTTTACATGGCCTTACACGAGAGGTAAAAGGTCACGTGGCTATATGGCGTGTTCATCTCAGGCTCAGGGTGAGTCACACTCACAAAGTCATGCAAAATATTTAGAAAAACAGAAACAAAGGGCACTTTCCCTACCTGCTGAAGGTGTTTCTCCTCACTTTGTAGCCAGTGTCGCCATTATCAGTTCTGCCTCACAGACAAAAGAAATATTACAAAGTGAGGTAAAGTGAGGTATAACAAGAGCATATGAGAAATTTGGGTATAAGCAAGCTTTTGAATTATAAAATGCAAATTTTAAAATTGTATATTACAACATAGCCTTTGAAACTGTGTGGTCAGTGAAAGCACTCACGTAGGGCTCATCTATGATTTCTTGCTTACTTAGTAGCATCACATGATTTTCATATGTGACCTAAGTCATCGTAAGAATGAAGCTAATGCTTGGGGTGTGTGGGAACTGAGCCAGACGTACAATGCGGTTCCGTGTACTCTCTCTGGTGCAGACTTCCTCCTGTGGAAGCTGCTGCCAGTGGTGATGTTATCGGTGTGTGGTCCAGGGTTCTCCAAAATCCCCCCTCGCAGGATTCTGTCAAGAGATCTGAGCTCACAAGTGGGGCTGTCCAGCTGCCTCCTTAACTTCAGCAGCCAAAAAGACAATACGCATGACAATGTAAATGAAGTGACATTAAAGTATTTGGTAAAATATCTGATAGAATGTTCAATTTTAACAGTGAAATCAAAAAATATGGATCAGTCTTCTTTTATCTGGATTAAATCAATAAAAATACATAAAACAGTCTCAGCAGTCCAACACAAATAGCATTTCATCGCTGTGTTGAAATTATTTACAGTCTGTTTTCTTTCCCAGCTCCAGGAATGCAATTCAAAGGCTGAGCAGATGTGCTGAGCTTGTGTCTGCACAGCCAAATAAAATGAATCACACAAGCACTTGACGTATTGGAAGCAGAAGGGATAGGCGAGATATAGGGAGTTTCTCTCTGTACCTTGATCTGGGCGTTGGAGGCATGCTGGGAGGAAGGTGGAGCAGTGTGTGCAGATGGGATCAGGGAGTCCAGATCAGGTGGACATACTTTCAGAGCTGCGTGCAGATTTTGACCTTGGAGCTCCTACAGAAAACAAATGTGGTCATGTCACCCACTGAAAGATGTGCAATATTTAAAAATGATACCCTAGCCTCATGCACAGCTGAGAAGCTAAGCATGGAGCACTTATCGTGTTTTTTTCTATACACAGACATAGGATACAGCATATTCTTGATTATAAAAAAGTTCTGGCCCACTAATTATGTAGAACAGCTTTACCTTTAAGTCAAGGGCATGCTGGAGCTTTAAGCGGAAATACTCCTGCTCCCGCAGCTGGATAAAATCCTGACAGTTTGCAAAGCTCTCTGACATCTTTTGAAATACAAAAAGAAAATGCAGTCACACTGGGACACAAACAGAGATACAAGAGGACTGACAAGGTTCCTATTTTTACTTGGCTCTATACAATTTTTAACTTTTAATTCGAGAGGAACACAATAATTCTTTGGAAAACAGGAAAATCTGACGCTACCAACTGTAGAATCTATGAATTTATTTTATTTAAAAAGAATAATGAACATCAAAAGAAGCACGTGGACGCATCATGTAAATGTACCAGATTTAGAAGTAAGAGCCAGCAGCCAGGTGCTGCTAATCAAAATGCACTGGATTTGCTAATCATCAGTGTGTGAACACCTGTATAAAAGCAGAATTTTGGAAGTTTGGTCTGGAGCACTCAGCTGTATATTAACACAATACCAAAATCATCCCATGAGTCAATGCCCCAACAAGGTCAGGCTGCGCATTGATCAGAGAAATAGGAAAAAACCCAAAAGCTACCTCTCGAACTCTACAGGCCAGTTAGCATGTTAAATGTTTGGATTCATGACTGTACAATTAGAAGAAGGCTAAACAAGTATGGCTAGTTTGGAAGGGTTTCCAGGAGAAAGCTTCCTCTCTATAAAAAGAACAGGCAACACAGCTTCAGTTAAATCTGAACAAACTACAGGACCTCGAGAACAATGTTCTTCAAAGTCAAAGCAGAAACATTTGGCCATAATGAACAGAGCCACGAAACCAAACAAAGCACTATCAGCTCAAATACGTCATGCTGTGTCAAAGGGATGATATGGGCTTGTTTTGTAGTCATGGTACCTGTAGTGAGTAAGTCGACCATGAATTCTTCTGTATGAAAGTATTCTGAAATCAAATGTGGTCATAGTGTATATGTGTCAGCTAAAGCTTGGCTGTGACTGTGTCATGAAACAGGACAATGATCTCAAGCGCAGCAGCAAATCTACATCAGGATGGCCGAAAAGTAAAGTTTAGACCATAATTAGAAGAGTAAAGAGCATTTTAGGATTTTATGAAACAGTGTTAGCAAAAAAAAAAAGGAAACAGCTGTTACCAGCTGAGGAGAAAGTGTATTTTAAAACATTTATTCTTCACCGCACACCGCTTACACTCAAAAGTCTGCATGTTTCAGGCAGTCGCCAACATATTCACGCTTCTAAAAATTGCAGGTGTCAAAAATTGTGTCATGACTAAAATGAAGTGCAAATGAATGCCACCTTGTGAAGGATTGCCTCCAGCTCACTGATCCGATCTCTTAACTGTTGATCTTTGGAGCGAAGCACCTCCAGCTCGTTGGCAAGTTGTTTCTTTTCCTCCCTGACAAAAGTGAGCTTCTGGAGCTGACGCTGGGTCTCCAAGTTCTGGTAGTCTTTCTCCTGAACAAGAAGAGAACATGGAGTAAATGCTGATCTCACTTCAGATGTATGTGAAGAACTGGAAAAAACATGAAACAGTGTAAAAAAAAAAAAACAACAACAAAAAAACTGTTGTATAGTGTTATATATATATATAGTGACTACTGATTAAGACATTTTAACTGCTATGTCATCAAGAGCTAACTTGTCAAAAGCTGACATGGTAAAAGCTCACTTGATACAGCTTCTCCACTTTCTCCTCCAGATGTTGAATTTTGCTCTGCATCGAGTCCACCTGCTCTCTCCTGGCAGTGAGCTCCTTCTGCATGTCCAATTCTACCTGGCGGCCTTAAGTGGAGCCAAACCCATGGGACAGAAAGATGGCAACATGAATAATCACACAGCTCTTCTTTAAGACATGTCAGATTACATCTCTCAGACTGAAATGAGGCGCGGGAGGTGAGAAAGTGAATTAAATAAAGTTCACTAATATTACATTTTTTGTTCTCTGGAATGCAAAATGTCTCTGTGATACTAAAGGTCGCTAACGTGAAAGTACTTCACTGTAATCTGTACATCTGATCAAATATATATGAATATCACAGGCAGTTCTTCAGAGTTTTATTTGTTCATGAAGACTTTTAATTAAGTTGTATTTTAAATTATAAACATTGATCAAACCATGTCCGTCAGCCCCTTTGAGGGTCGCCAAGGTGCCCCGGATCTGATCTAGCTCATCGTGGGCGTTCCTTATCTGACTCTGAAGATTCAGCACCACACCCTCATGCTCCTCGTTCTTACTGCTGTGCAGCCATTGCAGCTCCTTGTGCTCCTCTGAAATCGTGCCCGGACAAACACGTGTTACAACCATAGAGAGAAATACACGGTAACACATAAGCAAACACACACCACAACAGAAGGGCTTGGTTAACAGTGTAAACATACCAAACATGCTTCTTTGCTTTCTTAACACAGCAGGACAAGAAGATAATTTGATTAGACTAAAAGGCACGAGAGCTGAAGTTTTTCTAGAAACACCTCCACACTCCATGTTGTAACCTGGACACTGATACTTATGTTAGTACTGTTGTGAGGACAATGGGACAAAGTCACCCTGGTAAAAGAGATTTCATTTGAACAGGAAGTCCTCTTAAAATGAAGACTCAAAAAACCCAAACACATAAATAACTATCCATCTCCCCACTCACTAACAGAACAGAGCCTCAAGTCAGTAGGGTCTATCATTCAAGGTAATCAAGCACAAAACTTCAAACACTTCTCAGTGCTTACTATGAAGGTATTTTTAAGTGTTATCTAAATTAACTTAAATTTCATTGGTTAACACCTGAATGTAACTATAATAACTTTTTCTTTTAAAGGGAATGAATAATAAGGAAAAAAAAGCAGATTTGTGTTAACCACAGATGACTTGATCATTACTGTCACCAGAATCATTATTAATCACCTAAACAGCATCTTTAAACTTTCAACAGACTATGTCTCAACCATAATTGAGATATGTACGTGAAATAGGATACATTCAACTCACTAGTAAGGCTGACTAACTGCACACATCGCAGTTCCAGCTGCGTGGTAAGCTGCTGTTTCTCCAGAGTCTCCTCCCGGATGAGCTGGCTCTTCTCAGCCACAGAGGCCTCGAGCTGTCGTCTCTCATGCTCTACAGCAGCCAGGCGTGACGTATGGCGATCTACCTCAGCCTTACCGGCAAATGGTAATTAAAAAAAAAGAGGAAAAGTGGCATTAGGACATATCAACAGGAAAAAGAGAGGAGAAAAAAAATTGTTTTGACCTAATATTTGCTTCTGACTCTTAGCTGCTGTATCTCCAGCTTGTGTTGGTTGAGCTGGTTGCTGAGGAGGCTGTTCTCCTGTTGAAGATCATCAATGGTGCAGCTGTGTTGAACTGTCCTCTGGATGCTGTTCTCGATCTGGAACTTTAGAAGATCTATCGTCTTCTCTCTGTCATTCAGCTTCAGCTTCAATGTGTCTTGTTCTATCTGCAGGGTCTCGCACGGACTCTGAGCCTCTTTTAACCTGATAAGATGCTGAAAAGATATTTTAGCTTGAATTCACTGAAAACGGAGGGAAAAAAAACAATAATAATATTCTCTCTAAAGGGAAAAAAAGTAGCACCTGACACAAACACATTTTCCTTAAGTTTATTACTTGATGAGTTTCTTGTGGCCTTAAGTGGAGTTCTTTGTCTTTCTCCCTCGGGAGTTCCTGGGATTTCCTTACCTCGTGGTCCCTCTGCTCCAGCAGTGCCTCTAGGCAGGTTCTCTCCTCCCCAGCTTGATGAAACTGCTCATTAGTCACCTTCAGCTGCCCTCGAGGGACCTTTAATCCCTCCTGGAGCTCATACTGGTGCTGGTCACAGCACCTCTGGAGAAACCAGGAAGCACAGTGAGCTGCCTGTACTGGAATGGGCAAAAAATTATAATCTTTTGGCATTTTACACATTAAGGCAACCCTCTCTGAACATTGAGAACTGCTCCTTGCATAACAGGATTGTGAGTATAGTAAATCATGAGGCCAAAATTAACAGCAACTTCGTTGAATCCACATGGACTAAGTGGCCAACTGGAAATGACAACTACTGAGTCCAATTAGCTTTTGTGTCTTTAAATGACATGTGGGAAAGATGTTTATACGTTACACAACACTAATGCCAAGTGGGAGAAAGAAATTGCCCACCCAAGATATGATCAGTGTATGCCTAAATTACTTGTTTGTCAAAAATCACCAGAGTTGTATAAAAAAAAAACCACTATATTCGCTTTCCTCAACCTCTGGAAACACATTTTATTTATCAAATAACAGGAAAATACACAGACTTCTTTTAACTGAGGTAACACAGGCTCAATGATATGATTAAAAAAAAGTCATGCTTTCCTCCTCAGACAACGCCCAAAGGCTAATTTTAAGCCAGAAAAAAAAAAAAAGGCCTCTTGGTTAGTGTTAGTGAAATTTGCATGCCCAGTTGCACTGGTTTTTACATATTGCCTCACAGCAATGTTGAACTCCAGCCTTCTAGTGTTGGCATTACAGAAAGACCTAATGATCAGTCAGGATGTTCAAACTTCAGTTGCTAAAAAGGACCATTGCGTACTTTTCTCACCTAAAAATTGTTTACCTATCGTATAGATGGCGGAACAATACATAAGAACAGTATGAAAATATTAGTTCTTACAAGAGGGGCGGAATATGCTCAGTTTATACTGCCTCAGTAACCTTAAAACCCATCCATTTATCAAAAGCCTCCTTCTGGTTTTGCTAATTGTCTTTGACCATTTCCACCTACATCTAAAGCAGTTTCACATGCAGATGAAATAAATTACATAATTTTTACCTAAACTTGACACAAAGTTTAATCCATCATAACCACTGTACTTTAATACACTGACATAACAGTTATATACACAGAAGCAAGACTGTGCAGCCACACCTTAAGTTCTTTAAACTGAGAATGAAGCTCCATTGCCTGTTGCAATGATTTGTCTTTTTCTCGCTGAGCACTCAAGAGCTGCGTCTGAGCTTCAGTCAGCTGTTGCTCCAGACCACAAACCTACAACATGACAAAACACATTCACAAACCACATTTTAAAAAAAAAAGCATGTACTGGCCATTTACTGGTGCTGCTTCTCCATATCCAAGCAGCACAGCTCAGGGAAGCTAACTTATATCTGACTGACTTAGTAACTGATGATAACATCATCTTTACCTTATCTTTAAGGCTGGAGAAGGTTGACTCCATTTCTCTGGTCTGATACTGGTGCAGTGAGGGCAGTCTGTAAGTGAGTTTTCTGGGCATACAAATTATGAGTGAATAGTTCTGTTATTGTCTGACAGGTTTACAGTAATACAGAAACCAGCAGGGAGTTATCACTGGACTTTAAACTACCTGACAAATAATACAAAGAAGACGCATTTGTTGACAGCCACTTACTTGAGCAACTCCACTTTGGCACACAAGTTGAAGCTGTCGTCTTTTGATGAGCTCAGTATGTCAGTCAACATCGCCATCTCCTGGCCAAGGCTTGAAATGAGGTCTTCCACTCTAAGTTGCCACATTTTGCACAACATTTATTTACCCAGCTCTAAGAATCTGTGATGAGCAGTAATTGACATTCAATAAATGACAGAATTAACTGATTAGTTAGGAAAACTATATACCTTTCTTGTTCAATTGCTCCACTGTATTCTTCTGACTGATATGAAACAGAAGGAAAAAAAATAATCAGTCATATTTTTTGTAGAATACACCTATTACTGTATTCAACTGAATGCTATCACTCACCGAAAAAGGCCTCCCCTGTAGCTTGTCGTTGAGATCCACATTCGCCTTAGCCGGCAGAAATTGCTGCGTTTGGTGGTTCTCGTGTTTAGTGCTGGTGACTGAGTGTTCAGGTTGTTTCCCATCCAGTGTATGACACACCTCCTTTATGGCCTGCTCCAATGTTTCTACTTTCCTGTTAATTGCGACCGCCTCATCCTCCATCTCCTGCAGCTTCTTGTCCCTCGACCTTTTGAGTTTCTGAAGCTTTTCCAACAAGCACAGCATCTTTTCCATCTGATCAACGTGTTTCCTCGAATCCTTTAATCTACAAATCAAAAGATCTGTGGGTCAAAGTGGTTCATTTTATTTTACATATGTAAAACTGTATCTGTGTTTTCACCTCAGGTCAGACAGAGCATTATTCTCCATCTGGACTTTATGCAGCTCAGTTTTCAGGTTTGTGATGGCTTTCTGAGGACAGCATGTTTCTTCTTCAGCTTGATTAACTGTCTGTGTTTGAGGAGATGAAACATAAAGGACACATAGAGAGGGCACTACCCTCCTCTGCTATTCACACATGACCAAACTATTACTTAAGATTTCTGGCTGCAATAAAAATATTTACATTGTGGAGCTGCAACTCTGACATTTGCTGAAGACAGCCATCTATTGCATTTTCTAACACCTCCTTTCCAGAAGAGCTGATGTCCCTTTGGGCTACTTCCTGGTTTAAAATATCCAGACCAAAGACCAAAGGCTGAGTCACTGCCTGCTGGTGGGTTGACAGAAAGGAGGAATCTCCAGGAGAGCCATCTGCCAAAACAGCAACATATGTTTAAAACACACAGTGCAGACACTGTCACTGTTAAGATAGGGTGTTTGTTTATGTTGAATTCTTTCCCTTCATATCTGTGTATGCATGCTAGTTATTTGGATATAAACATTTTCTGAGACCCAAATAGCTTAGAAGAATTTGAGCTTCAGTACTTCTTTGCCTTTGGTTTTCCGCTATTTTATTCTACTCTGGATTTTGTAAAACAATAATAAATAAGCCATTAGATAACACATCCCCCCCCCCCATCTGTCAAGTTAGAGCGGCATAGACAAGATGTGTGGAAACACTTCTACTCACAGGTATGAGATTGAATAACATGGCAGCTTTGTCCAGGTGAGCTACAGATGTCGCCAAATCTCTCCAGAACTACCTTAGTTGCATTTTCTACCTCTTCTTGTAGTCTCTGGGTTTCTTTGGTGCGCCGATTGAGCTCATCACTGTCAATACATAAAAGCTTAGGCTTAGACTAACTCATACAGTGATTCAGTTCAGATTTGTTTACTAATAGTGCCAACAGCAGCACAGCCCAATTTTGTTTTGTTTTGTTTGATCAAAACAGGTTTTAAGCCTAATCATTAAAGCTGTAAGACTGTCATGGATCAAAACTAGGGACTGGTTCCACAGCTGAAGGCTCTGTCTCCCACTTTACTTTCAGAAACACAGTGAACCACAAGTAAGACTGACAGGGCAGTCTTACAGTGAAGTGCTCTGTTAGGAGAATTTGGTACTATGGGGTCTTTAAGATATTCAATTTTGGCTTCAACGGGAGCAAATGAAGATGAGCTAACACGGGAAAAATGCGATCACGTTTTCCAGTCCCCGTTAATACTCTTGCTGCTGCGACTTGGATGACGATTTGATGATTTGGATGCTTTTTCAGGGAGCTTTTAGAACAGCCGGATTAATAGGAATTACAACAGTCCATCCAAGAGTGGCACATGGATGAACTACTTTTCAGTATCACTGTGAGACAGGACATTTATAATCTTGACAACACAGTGCAATACAGTGAAAGAAGGAAGTCCTAGTTCTTTGTTTAATTTGTATATTTCTTTGGGTCTGTCTTTTATCATCTTTGGGACAAAAAACGTAAAGCGAGTCATTTTGTCAGTGTAAAAGCTGTTAAGTTTGGGTGAGGAGCGCTACCTCAGTTCGTCCAGTGTCAGACTGTTGAATCTCAACCGAAGAGGGCTACCATGGGACTCTATAAAGTAAATAGGAACCGTCCAAGTTATTGAAACAACGTTTAGCATACTAACAGGCAATAATTTGCTTATTTAGCTTACCAGATGTTTCTCTTCCTGCCGCTGTTGCTTTTCTATCTGTCGCTGTGGAATGGTATCGTAAAACGTTGGCGTCACTATTGATGGAAAGCCTAAAGCTCTGGGGCTCAGAGGGCTGGGACCCCGTGGAAGACATCTTTTCTTTTTATGTCAAGTCATTGATTAAGACATTTACACACAAGAACCTGCTAACGACAAGTGCTAACAAGTTACTACTAGAGCGCGCAGTTTCATCACCATGGAAACAGCATCCGTAGCTACAGCGTCATAACACCGGTAGTTGCGTGGTGTTTGAGTGTAACCGTTAAAATATAATGACAGACTGGCTGTGAAAGTCAGAACCGGTGAGCTAAAAGTTTATCGGTTAAGTGACCTTAAATAGGAGGCAAAACATAATTACCGCCGACGAATTAAAGTAATCGGCCAACAGGCGCCCTTTGTGCCAGTTTGTGACGCAAACAGGCAAGACGTTGCGTTTCTAGAGATGCATGATGGTTAATGTAGTTTTCCCCAGCAGGTTAATTACGGGCGGCGGCGGCGGCTGGGAAGGGGTCGTTGCTCTTCGACGGTGATCGAGGTGTTATTTTATTATTTCTCGTCAATCATCGCAATCAAAATGAAAACATGGAGAAGTGAAATCTGAATTGAAGTCACGGAGCTGTTGCTGTCCTGCACGCCTTCCGCTCCTGGGCAAGGTAAAACGACGGCTTGATTAGCGCTAGCTAAGTTAGCTTACACTGGAGTACTTTGTGTGGGTGACGCCCCCCGAATTTTTTGGTAAATATAGATGTTGTTTTTCAAAACACAGTTTCTAAAACCCGAATGAAGGAAATAGCGTAGGTCTATTAATTCGGCCCCTTCTATAATATGTAATTATCTCCCTGTTTGGATTAGCTCGGTGACCTAGTTTCTGGTCAATGGTCATTTAGCTCAAATGTGTACATCTACTTCGATTTGGTGGTGGGTTAGTTGTTGTGTCTCGCCATATTTTATGCGTTCACTTATTAAATTAATTATATATTGTAAAGATCGTTCGGTTATATACCTGATTTTTTTTTTCCAGCCTGTAGTTGTGATTTAGGAGGCAACAGTTACAGTTAACATAGGCTTTCTTTGACAGTCCCTTGGATTGTAATGGAAAATAAGAAACAAATATTACACTGTGTTGTTTTCCAGATGAGGGATCTTCAGGACGTTGACAGTTTGCTCTTGAAAGAGTTGAAGTCATGCTGTGCGACAGAGTACAACTTTCTTCCCAAGGAGACTGGCCTGAAGTTGATGGAGTCTGCCTCCACGGAGGTAACCCACTGACCCACTTTTGTTGTTTGTTTGTTTTTAGCTGTGTTTGCGGGCATATGTGTTTGCTAAAATGACTGCTATTTTCAGTGATGCCTTTCTAATATATAGTGGTACATTTGTAGAATCACAGCGGAGTATCTGCAAAATGCAGAGACACCAGAGTGGAAGAACTGTGGAGCCTGACCAGCTTCTTTGGCTACTGCACCCAAACGTTTGTTCAAGCTGTCAATTTACTTGATAGATTTCTCACCATTATGAAAGTAAGAATTCCAAGTTAAATGCTAAGACTGCAACTGTGCATGTTTAATGTCCTTTAGTCGCGTTTGACTTTGATTCATGGCATGTTGGCTCATTTCTGTTGTTATGATAGGTTCAGCCTAAACACTTGCCCTGTATTGGAGTTTGCTGTCTTCACATTGCTGCCAAAATGGTTGAGGAGGAAAGCAATGTCTCCCCTACTCATGAGCTTATTCGCATCAGCCAAAGCAAGTTCACCGTGTCAGACCTGTGTCGTATGGAGAAGATCATCTCAGAGAAGCTTAGTGTGGAGCCCAAAGCAGTGACAGCCTTAACCTTTCTACACCTCTACTACTCGGCGTTCACATCCCTGTCTGCTGGAAGGTAAATATTTTTTTGTATTTCGTTTTTCTTGTTGCTAATGGTGCTCCAGACTGATTGGAGCTGGTCAAATAGTTACTGCTTACTGAGGCTTGTACTAGCAGATCACATTAGGATTCCCTCTATATTTTAAGGGAGGAGATCCCAAGCATTGGGAGACTGGAAGCCCAGCTAAAAGCCTGCTTATGCCGGCTTGTTTTCTCTAAAGCAAAAGTAAGACTTTGTTCTGAGGCGACACTTTCACAGCATAGCAGCATTACTTTGGAATCGCAGGACTAATTAATCTGTTCCTCTTCACAGCCATCTGTGCTGGCGCTGGCTCTCATTGCTCAAGAGTTTGAAGCCCTCCAGTCAGTCATGTTGTTGAAGGCTGTCCAGCAGTTCCAAAGACATGTAAAGGTATGAAGAGAATGAAGAGCTAAATCCTTTCTCAAACAGTCCGTATTATTCAATCATAATATATTAGTAACAAGGGTATTATCAATGTAGGGTTTTTTTTATAGTATACTTTTCACATGAAAACTTTTGTTTGATGATACTTTAGCTCCTTGAGCTGAAGGTCTAATGTGCTTATGAATCAGGAGTCCGTCATCCATGCATGCATCTGTTCACAATTCATAAGAATTGCTACTCCTGCTACAGTATTGGTCATTATTTAATCAAGCTTGCACATAATTATCACCTAATGGGTCTTCACCCAAATTTTGCCCAAAATTTTTCTGTTTTGTTTTTTTTTTTTTTAAAACAACATTTTTTTCTTTCACTGGACAGTAACTCGGAAATTGTGATGGAGCCAGATGTGCTTCCACGTCCCGATGTTGTGGTTTTTAACGTTTTCACAGTTTCATTGTAGTCTTCTCACAGCTGTGAAATGAGAATTTGAGGCTATTTATATTTAGACTTTTTCTTCCAACCCTTTTGGCACCAGCTTTTGTGTCTTCGGCCAAAAAACATTTTATCTTTGTTTCACCGATCACTGTGTTTGGAGGAGCTGCCTCGCTCCTTGTCAATGTGTGAATTTTAGCATCAGAAAAGAGCTAAAGAGAGTTGGTTGTGGGCTGCTGGTTATTGTTGTTTGTTTATGTATATGACTTCTATAAACAGAAACATGAGTAAGAGCGCACAGGTAATACAGTGCCCCCGCTCAATGTTTCGCAGCACACATGGGGACCAGTAATGTACTTTTAAAACCCTTAAAAATCCAATCTGACCTATAAACAAATGTCAGGAGTAAACATTACTCCCCCCAGATGAAGCACCTTTATCTGGTTTTTAATCATAGATTATTAGTGTTTTTGGAAAACTTGTTTGCAGTTTGGCCAGTGTAATCCCAGGGAGACTGTAAAATGTGGTATGACTTAATGTTGCCTGGCCACATGCATGTAGAGTGCATAGGAAAACTGTTAAAAACTATATACAGTATTTTAAGGCCATTCCTATTTGTAACCTCTCAGATGTTTCCTGTTTTTCTTCTTCTCTCCAGATCAGTGACAGTGAGCTACTCCACTGGAAGGAACATGTGGCCAAGTGCATGGTGCAGTACCGCTCGAGCGAATGCAACAAACCAGACAACAAAAAGCTTGTTTGGATCGTGTCAAGGAGGACGGCTCAGAATCTCCAGACCAGTCACTTCAGTGTGCCCGGTCTGCCAACTATTCCCGAGAAGAGCTGGGATGAAAGCGAGAGGTTAATAGTTCATCTTTTCTACTTTCTTTGTGTTTAAAGTTTCTAGGGTGTGCTGGGCTCCTTGGAAAACTAAATGTTTTGTGGAAAATCAGCTCAGAATATTTTCCACGGCTCATGTGTAGCGCACAGCAGGAAATTGTCTTTCTCCAATGCATTCACATTAATGAAAATACTCTGGGTGGTTTAGAAGAGGTAGCTACCTTAAACAGCACAGTGAATGCTCAGTTCTAGTTTTAGCTGCTCTCTTCTCATATCAGTGCAATCTGACGTCGCACAGACTTATACTAGGGTATAGTGCCCCAGTTTATGTTAGACTGCTATGTTTATCCATTGACTCTTGTCCTGCATATTGACTGGATCTAGTTTACATAATGCAACACACAAATCTCACAATAAATGTGCCTTAAAAAAAAAGAGATGTGTGCTCTATGGATGTAATTGTATTGAAAAGTGATGATAAGATGGTGAAAAAATTGATTCACCTTTTATTTTTTCACCTAGCCTCCATACATGCTTATTGTATTTACTTTGTAAGAGGATCCGTATAGCTGCATTCAGATAACACAAATTTGTCCTTCACATATCAATGCTAACCTTGTAACCATCCTGCAGGACGGCTGTGTAAAAATGGCTTAAGAAAAAGTGAATCGCAGCCATTTTTTTAAGTTCCACTTTTACAGCAGAAATTCATAAATGGTTGGTTAAATATGTGCTGAAGACAAATTATTCTCAATTAACTTTCAATTAGGTTATGGTTAGCATTAATAGGACTCATTATTCCCGCAGTTGATTTCACTAATAAACCAGAACTAGAGATATTAAAAGAGAGAGGCGTGGCACTTGGAGAGCACAGACGGTAGTAGAAATGTAACTTCCAGAGGGGGGAGAGAAAAAAAAAAGAAAAGACTAACTTTACTCTGGGTTAGCGTTCTGCTTTTTGAACCTGAAATCTAAGGGTGTTGGAAACCACTATGTCAATTATGTTTTATTTTTTATTGCACGTTTTTTGCTCACACTAGCAGAGAAGCTACTTCCAGAAAATGTACACAGAAAACACACACACACATCTACTTATTAGTAGAAGGTCACTGGCCAGTATAATAAACTTTCAATCCCAGAAAGTTGATTGTGTTCATCTGGATGTAGCGTTTTCTGACACTGACGAACAGATTCAACATTCTGGGAATGCTTGGGATTGCCATCTGAATGGCTGAGCATGCATCAAAACGTAAAACATCACCCACTACAATTGAACAGCGAAGTCTCCACTTTACTGAGTCACATTATCAAAGACAGCGATTGGCTAAAGCTGCTTGTGGTGGGACACTGCCCTGTTATTTGAAGCAGCCACACCCTTAATTTCACCATCAGCTTCAATGCAGCCACGAGAGGCACTGCCAGTTTCTGCTGCAGAGGTTGCTGCTTGTTTAAAACCTTATTTTAGGTCAAATCAGGAAACCTTCTAGGTGTTTTTATTTTTTTATTTTTTATCAGATATAACAGATTCTGTACAAGATTAAGATTTTAACTAGCAGTAACCAATGAAATCAAAGTCAATTTGGAAAATGCTATAAAAAATAAAGGCTTTTTTTTTGGGACTTTGCTTAAATTCCATTCAAAATGACTGTAAATAGGGGTGTAACAATGAAACAAAGGAAGCATTGAGTATTAATGCTCTCTTGTCTCGCAGCGAGGACTCCTGTGAGGACATGAGCTGCGGAGAGGACAGCCCATGCGGTTCGTTAGGAAGCGACGGTGAAGGAGCCTTCTTCCCTTCCACTTTTCTCAACTGCAGAGAATAACGACTCCCTGTTGTGCAGTAACACCAGATGTGTATTTGTCTCCTGAACTGTAACAGATTTCAGGGCAGACCTGTGTGTTTCACTTGTGTATCGTGTATCGTATGTATGCCAAGTGACGGGTTTGGATTATTAAGTGCCTGTGTTCATTCATTTTACTGTTACTCTGATGTAAAACAAACTAAAAAAAACAAAAACATATCATAATGTCGCAAAATAGAAATTTGCAATATCTCGGCAGCTCAATGGCAATACATGTGAATGTCTTCTGTTTGTGTCTAAACTCGACACATTCCTGGAAAACTAGTGAGGCACAAGTAACAACTTTAGGCTGTCAGTAATTAGACACCTTCACTGTTGAGTACCAGCTAACACACTAGCACATCCACATCCTTTTATTGTTTCTTAATATATATTATATGCCACACATATTCACAGTATTCTGCAGATGTCAGTGTGCTAACTAACAAATGTTATTCTAATGTGAAATATACGACATTGTGGTGGGAAAATACCAGCCTGTAAACGCATGGATGATTTTTAATATGTGACAGTGAATGTTTTTCATGTTTACCAAGATAAGCTTACTGAAAAAAAACATTTAAAAAAATGTACATAACATGTAAAAAAAGATATGAAAAAAACATGGTGCTTAATGTGTATTGTATTAAGATATAATGTGAAATATGTTGGAAGGTCAGTAATAATCCCTCCAATTAAAAAAAATACTTTTTAAGTGTTTTAATCTGTTTTTTTTCTCTCACCTTTTGAGCTTCTCCCTCACTCTTTTGTACGAGTCCTATTATTTTAACCTCTAAGATTAATTCAGTTAGGATTTTTTATTTTTTTTACAGCACCGGTTCATAACAACGGTAGTCTCAAAGTGTACTATATCATTTAAAGACCCTAAAACCTTTACAATAGTGAAAAAGATCAGTCAAATGATCACCTTTGAGCAGCACTTTCCAACTTTATATTTTAAGCACCTTTATTTTCCCCCAAATTTTTATCTGTGTTTTGTGTTACTGAATTAAGTGATGCCTTCAGATTCCATAATGTAGTGTTGGCTTCTCAGAAAGGGGGTATAGCTCAGCGGTAGAGCACTTGACTGCAGATCAAGTGGTCTCTGGTTCAAATCCAGATGCCCCCTCCTTCAGAAGAAATAGATGTTACTATTTCTAGATGTTGCAAACTAGTAATTTACCGGGATGATATAATAATGCATTACAAAAAGCACCCCAAAAAGTTGATTCTGTACATCTGACATGGCTGAAACTAGCCCACTGAATGGTCAATGAACTAACCTCACAGCTAGATTCAGTCATTATGCAAATGTACTGTTTATGAGTTGGGGAACCCTGCAGTCACCTGAGACTGAAGAAGTCACTTGGATGAGTGACGAAACGTTCCTCCCACTGAAAACGCAACGTCCAGATGAACATTTGGGATTTACTTACCTGGATGATTGAGCATGCATCAAGACAGTTCAACGCTTGACTGCAGAACAACAGGTCTCCTGTTTTGATGCCTCCAAATTTAGAATTATGTTCTTTAAATCTTGAATTTCACTTGATTTGATACATGGAGTTTTGTCCTTGTTACCACTGAAATTAAAGGTAATTTAAGATTAATTTCAGAAGAATGTACCTTGAGGAGCCTTAAATAGTATGAAACATTTACTGCTTATCTATAGAGCCAGATTGTTATTAGTCAAATAAATCACTTCGATTTTATTTACTTTTCACTTGAGCCTCAGTGTCAAGACTTGGGTAAAGCTCAATGGTAGATTGTCTAACTGCAGATGTCTTGAGAATCACTGTTGATGATGCACAACTCATCATCAACATTTTTCAAGTTTAAGACCACTTGAAAAATGGCCAAAAAAAATAATCATATTTTGCATGAGTGGATCTTAACAAGGTTTCAAAACATTTTTTGATGCCCCCTCCTTTAGAAGAATACCTTTTAAAATATACTGCTAATTAAAAACAAATCAAACTCTGCAGTCTCATTAATCTACTAGGAACGTGAGGTCTATAAGAGAGTAAAAGTAAACTGTTTCCCCAGTCGACCCATAAAAACAGCTCTGAAAGGTAAAATTTTTTATGTCATCTGTTGTCCAACAATGTGCCAGTATTGGCGTGATAACACTGGCCAGAGAAGGAGGACATGTAGAGGATTTATTGTGACAATAGAAATATGACGAGATGTAAGCAGATGATCTGCTGCTGTCACACTAAAACACTTAATTTCACACTTAAATTCTGACCTGCATTGCTTTTGTGTACATTTCAGCATCAAAAAGACAGTAAAAGTATTAAAGAGAGTGCAGAGGAAATTCAAGCAGTTAAAACCCGATATATAAAACCCATTCCGTTAACTTTATATGTATGACCGCAGATTGTTTTCACTCTAACAAATTACTCCGCTTTTACTTGCTTTTCACTTGAACTGCAGTGTTGAGATTAAATATCAGGATGCATTAGAAAAAAAGCCCAGAGCGCCACAAGTGAAAGATGAGACCTCGAGTTCCACACTGTGTGCAATCATACACAGGGGGGATAGCTCAGTGGGAGAGCGCTGCAGATTACATTTCCCGCCGCTTCAACTCCAGATGCCTCGTTGTTTGTGTGCGAATGCCAAAGAGAATAGGGGGGGAAAGCATTTGACTGCATATCAAGAGGTCACTGATTCAAGTCTGGATGACCCCCAGTCTATTTACTACTCTGACTCTTAATTTAGAGCCTGTTAGGCATTTACCAGCTGACAGCAATGCCTGTAAAGACTGAATGAATTGATATAGTAGCATTAGTGGCCAAGAAAGTTTTGGACAGTAAGAAAACCCCATAAACCCTACGAAAATACAGTTAAAATTCTAAAATGTATGCCCTCGTTAACATTTTCCAAAGCTCTTCAGTATACCGGAATAGAGTTATTGCTGGGCTGATTCCGGCCGCGGGCCTTATGTTTGACACCCTTCGTTTAGAGCGTTATTGTGGTTATATTCATGAAGATATGAGGGTAACTTAGGATTAACAGACCCAAACTGCTCCCGGTGTGCCACAGGTGCATGAGTGAGAGGATGTTTACGACAGTGAAAGTGCTGTATGTGTGTGTGTGTCTGCGTAGGCCAAGTTCCCATGATTCTCTGGGCTTTTGAGCTCCTCTTAGTATCAATAAAGTCTAAATAAATGGCAAGGTTGCCCGATTTACTAAAGTAAATGTTCATACTTGGATATCGAGATTAAATTCTTGTGCGCATGACTTAACTTATTAGACTGCTCCTCGGAACTTTTAAAGCTTCTGTCATCTGCCTGTTTCAGTCCCATTCAACTGATTACCGAACGAGCGTCTCTCTGTGCCGAGAGCTGCATCAGCGTGAGTGTGAGGGGGTGGGGCTGGAGGTGGTGATGCTCCTGGTGCAGCTGGTGCTGCTGAAGGACGCGGCTTGCGGTGGAGCTCTCTGGGATGTGTTGACACGCATTTCTGCTCCCATCTCCTTGATTAACCCGGCAGCCTTGGATGGTTTCGAGCCGCAGTGGAGAGAAAGAGGAATGAGCGCGGACCGAGCAGCGGCATCTTCATCATGCAGCCGCAGAAGATCACCAGCCGTCCATTTTACGCGATTATATGAGCCGATGAGCGCCAGTTTATGTGTGCTTTTCAGACGGGCGGCAGCGCTGTGCAGTCCCGGGAATAACAACGCAGGCCAACACCTCGCTGCAGCTACATACAAGGAATGAAAACGCTCCCAAGATGGTCCGCATCGCCAAGGCCCTGGGTTTGTTTATTCTGTGCGTCGCCGTGCTCATTTTATCCCTCATCAGCTACGTGTCTCTGAGAAAAGACAGCCTCTTCTCCTCCTCTAAATACTACATGGGAGGCCCGAGGATAATGTTCCATGCAGGCTTTCGGTGGGTGACATT
>VURO01009494.1:4155-25891 GCA_015108175.1 Pelvicachromis taeniatus
AGATTTAAGTTTGTGTGTGTGTGTGTGTGTGTGTGTGTGTGTGTGTGTGTGTGTGTGTGTGTGTGTGTGTGTGTGTGTGTGTGTGTGTGTGTGTGTGTGTGTGTGAGAACAGATACAGTATGTCCCCGGTATGTGGGTACACACACACCCTTTTATCTAGCTGTGACAGATTAGAGGGCATGTTCAGTTACAGAGCAACAACAGTTTGTCATTAACGTTTAATGAACATAATAACACCCTCCACCCCTCTCACAAACCACACACACACAAACATACACACAGGCACACACACACTACTACAGATGGTAGGGGTCTTGAATGTATGTGTTAGGGCGTTGTGTTGAAGTCTCTGTGATGTTCTTTATTTATCAAGTAGTCTGCTGGCTTGTAAGTCGCCTAAAATACAACATCACTACATATCATGTTTTGGTTATGTAGCTCAGGAGCCAGTTAAGTAATGTAGTAGCATTTCTAATGTTTGTGCTAATGCAGAAAATCTGTGCAGAAAGTAAAGAGAGCAGCACTTAAAGCTCTCTAATTACCACTGTCAAGGTGCCCTGGAGCACGCAAATGAACCCACAGCTGCTCACTGGAAACCTGAAGATGTGCTACTGTGACAGCTACTGAAGCAACAGCAGAGCATGTGCTGTTAGCAGTAGCAAGAGCAGAAACAGTAACAGCAGCAGTTGTTTAGTATAGTACTTATTTGCATTACAAAATCTTCTGTTATTTGTAGTACTAAGAAGAGAATGAAAAACAATGTTGCAATACTCTTAGTACTATTACTTTATTTTTACAGGATTTATATTTATTTTTACTATATATTAGTGCTGTCAACGTTAACGCGTCATCACGATTAACGCGATTAAAGATTAATTTTAACGCATTTAACCCATCTGGAGCGCAGAATGGACAAACTTTGGACAAACTGTCCAAAATGCGTTGACAGAGACATTTCAGGGATTTTGAGTAAGTCTGCACTCCAGATGAGTTAACTGCATTAAAAATGTTAATCGCGTTAATCATGATAACGAAGTAATCTGCTTTAACGTTGACATCCCTAGTATATATATTTTTTCCTTTATCTATTTAAAATATTACAAGTATTTATTAAAGAAGTAGTCTTCAGAAGCATAAGAAGGCACATTTTAGAAGCATTTCAGTACTACTAGCATTAGCATTAACTGTCACATAGTCAGTATTTCTAGCTGTCTTAATATCAGCTGTGTTGTGTATACCAAAGCTTGCTCCACTCTAAAAACTACTTCTAGATCCGTTGGTGTTTGATCCCTACCAGGGAAACCATCGTCATCCAGGTCTCCGAGGTCTGCGATGCTCTCTCCAAATCGGGCAGCATAGGCGTTGCTGCCTGTCAACTGAAACTGCTCCTCCTCTAACTTTGCCTGAGAACGGACACAGGACACGTTAACATGTCATCTCAGAAAATGAAATGTAAAAAACAAAACAAAAAACAAAAATAAAGTCTGTGTTCACATTTAGGTTCCCTTTATTTTTAATTCTCAAAAATATGAACCAGCAGTGTCTATACCTAGTAAATATACCTGTGCACATTGAAACACAGTATAAACAGGTTGCATTAAAAGCAAATGTTAAACAACAGAAAAACATGGTAAAAGTAAAAAAAGGCGATTGGAAAAGTATACTTTTAATCACACATAAATCGGATTTTTTGGTCTCTCGAGCAAAGTTTTACTCGTTATACATGGCTGTATGGCTATACTCTGTGTATATTGTACTGTATATAAATACAGTGTTGCATGGAACTGTGAAATAGTGATCATATCATAGCATCACAGTGCACAGTAAAATAATGCCATGATCAGTGTTTCTGCTTACCGTCCCCTGGTTGATGTATACATGGACTCTCCCTTCTTCTCTCACGTTGCCCGTTGCCATCGGCGCACCGACCAACAGATCTGACAAACCATCGGCGTTTAGGTCCACCACACAAACACTGGAGCCGAAGTAGGATCCCAGCTGCACAAAGACATGAGCTAAGTGCTAAGCAGGCAGTTGCTCTGAATGGGGAGTGTTAATGCTAAGGAGCTTCATACCTCTTTTCCAGACACTTGGGTGACAATCCGTAGCACGTTGTTGTCTGCTGTAAAGATGAAGACCTGCACATTGTATACACACAGTCACTGAATTTAACTGTCACATCTGCTATATATAACACAAGTCAGTCACATCACTGAACAAGATGCAGGATGAGGCTGGCAGTGCGGCCCTTGGAAGTCAGGTAGGTCTTACCTTTCCCTTCTGATTGTATTGTGGCGCTCCACCCACCACCTCCACACTAGCAGGACTCAGGAAGTGACCAGCTCCGACAGAATAGCCTGAACAACAGGTTAATGATTAATTTAGGTAAACTTTCATTTGGGTAAAGTTTCCATCCATTCTTTTCCGCATAACCTTATCAGTGTCGTGGGGGGCTGCAGCCTGTCCCAGCTACAGGTCACCAGCCTGACACACAGAGAGACAAACGACCATTCACACTCACAGCTATGGGCAATTTACATTCACCAATTAACCAAACCCCACTAACTGCATGTCTTTGGAAGTCGGAGTATCTCGAGAGAACCCATGTCATATTTATATAGTGTTTTTTATATAGACCTCTTTTTTTCCTCATTTTTGCCTGGGTAAAGTTTACTTTAATATTAATACTCCACTAAGTTTTAAAAATGTTGATATTCTTATATTTGTACTACTCTATTTGCTGCTATTTGCACAGTGTGACAACTAGGCCCCATACATTTTCATCACACCAGCAGTGGTGAAAATTTGGTTTATTGGTTACAGTTTCAGATCAGGTTTGGCATGTGGTAGATCTAAACTGAGGTAAACCATTTGTGTGCAGTGACGCATAGATACGAAAAAGTCAAAAACAACCACAGGTTTAAAACAAAAAACTTCCTGAAACTTCCTGTTTCCTGTGTACACTCACACACACACATAACCACACACACCAGTGGCTAAAGACAAAACTCTGTGAACAGTGAAGATGTTTTCACCTACAGTTTTCAGAAAGTAGCACCTCTCTGCTTGGCTTCCTGTTTCTCATGAACACTGAGAGGTGATGCATGTGCTAAAATGCACTCGTATAGCCACTATTTCTGCCATTAGCTTATGGGAGTTTTTTACTATTGGTTTCTTAAATTAAAACATAAGTAAATGTGACTCATGCCGTGTCTATATGTACCCTTTATCCTCCTTAACACATGGGCCAATCTGCACCTATATCCTCACAGATTAAGCTCTATATGTTATTAGAAAAATATATAAATCTCAGTTCTTTTGATTTTTGTATTTACTATGTTCATCTAATCATCCCGTGCAAATGTGATGTTATGTTCTCTGTTTTCAATTGTTTCACGTGTCACATTCAGCGTGCGTAACTTATGTAATATATGTATATAATATTATGTGCGTGAGTGTGTGTGTATGTGTGTGTTTAAGATTTCGTTATCTGACTATATATGCACATAAATTGCTCAAGGATTAATAAAGTATTATGATTCTGATTAAATGGTGGTGTAATGCATATATTCAGAATAACAAGATAAATTAACCATACATGTCTGTGCCATACAGGACTGATGCTAAAAAGTGCAAAACAATACGTCAACACAGGATGTAAATGTGCACATGCGGGTGTCATGACACGTATTCCTGCAAATGTTTTTAGATAGGTCTGCTGATCTAAGGGAGGCAGTAAAGCACAAAGAAATGGAGGAGTGTACCAGCAAAGGCAGTCAACAAGAATGCTGTTATTAAGTTAACGTAAATTTAGGTGATGCACACATAGATATGTAAACTAATCTTCTCCACAGGACAAGTTTCCAGTTTGTCCAAAAACGTGTTCACTATGAAGCCGTGAGCTATTTTAGCTCCTGCAGCTATCAGTTGTGACAGTGTTTGCTTTAAGTCAGATAACGTGGCGTGCCCATAATTTACCGCCAAAATGCAAAATCAAGGCTTTAAAACGGGACTCTGCAAACCAACGGTGGCATCAGCATGGTTATCTCTGTCACATGCAGTTTATGATTATGAGCATGAGAGCTCACTGTATATATGTGATACAGCTCAAAACACATATAACCAGTTGTCGTTGAAACCAAAGCTAGGTGTTTGTCCCCAAATACTTAACGTAGCTTAGCCTTGATTCTCCCGGTTAGCAAAATACTGAATGCACAAAGTCTGTTTATATCAACTTACTTACACTACCAGGGCAAATTTCCAAATTTAACCTCCACCTGGAATACTTTGGGCTTTTACTGACTTTAGCAAAGCTAGTTAGACATTTAAATTAATGTGCTGGTTAAATTAACTCACGCCAAGCTGAAGTTTGTGTTTTATTCAGTTTTTGCTGCTTGGCCACTTCTCTTGTTAAAAGTGTTTACACCAACCTCAAAGCTTACAAGAAAAAGAGAAAACAGTGTTACTCTCTTTTAAAGCCAGAACTGCTTTAATAGTTAGTTTAATTTAACGGCCTTTACTAATTGGTAGTGAGGGGGAATCATATTGCCTTAATAGGTACAGTTATATGATGACCAGATAGAGTCTTTTCATGGTTTTTGTTTATATTATTCAGGTCTGTGACAGCTGCATATATGGATGAAATAACAGCATGAAATAACTATAGCTGTAGCTGTAACTAAAATTAAGTTTGACACTGAAGTCAAACTAAGATAAGCATCATAGTTACAGTCAGAAAAAATGCTACATCAGTGTGAGCTGTTATGTCTCCACAGCACACAGCACAGCCATGAGCAACAGTACCAGTGATAGCATATCCTGACTGGCTTTTCCGAGAATACAGTTGAAGCTGCTTCTTATGACAATATCTTCATGCTTATTTTTGAGTTATTAGTCCCTGCAATATTTAAAACTTATCCTAGGATCTGAATAGGTTTGACTCTTATAGACCAGATCAGATTATACTTAGCAAAGCAAGAACATTTCCTTTCTTTGAGTAGAACAACGGCAAGGAAAGAATCACGGTTGTCGGCGGCGTTGCTGTGAAGTGGCAGGAAATGTTTGCATGAACAGTAACTAAGGTTGTCTTCTGACCAACATCAGCTTTATGTGAATACCTGTCAGTGAATCTCCTTTCGGGCATGACGCTGTTTACTTCAACGTGGCAACTACAGCGTGTGAGTGAAGAGCAATCAAAGACGAGCTTCACCTTCACATTTTGACAATCAAAGCCACAAAATGAGAATTGTGCTTAAAAGAAGAAGCAGAAGCACAGATCGGCTCTCTCTGATGAGGCTTGTGGTGAAAGCGGTCTCCAGTAGGTAACAGTTATATTGTGGAAGCAGGCTAACATTAGCAGTGCTGGTAGAGGGGCGGGTGGATTACTTACCCAGGTAGCTTCCAAATTTGACGGCTTCAGTGTTGTCATTATCGAGGTAGGCTGAAATCCTCCCGCTGGTAGTGTTATAGACCAGTACTGAACCCGTCCAGTAAGATGTCCCTGGTGCCCCCATGATGACCAGATCCTGAGAAAGAGAGTCTCTATATTATATTGTGATGACTTTAAAACTTATTAAAGCTGCATTATATCTATAGCTGAATGTCGTACATAAAGTCTTACATATTTTGCTTTAAAATTGTACTTCTGATTTGATGTCACAGTTTTGCTCTTTTTTTTTAAACCTTGAATTTATACATTTTCGTAGCCTGAGGAGCAGCAAGAGAAGAGCAGATGGCTTTTTGAAACATGAATGGACCACGTTCAGAGGAAACAGGGATGACACGATTTTAACAAAGCGTGTTGCTCATGTTACTGACCTCTGTCAGGAAGTTGGAAATACCCGCCTGACATGATCCATAATCCTCCCCAAACTTCCTTTGGTGGTCTGTAGGAGACACACAGACATGTCAAAAGGTGAAGGTGAACAAACGAATAAATCCCTCTGCAGCTGAACAGCTGCTCGTTTCACATGCACACACACACATTCATATCGGTAGAGTCACGGTCATGGTTTTACATATCAGGACATCATTTAAACATAAAAAGCAAAATGAAAAACAAACACAGAAACAAAAAAAAAAATAGTCCTTACCAGATGTTAAAATTGGGTACATATAACCTGAGATGTACAATAACACAACATACTGGACTGTCACATTATTTATTTACCAAAAATGGAGACAAAATGCAGAAGCAGTGTGTGGAAAACTAAGTACACTTCACCTGTGTTTTTGTCGCACTCTTCTTTACAACACTGCTTCAGTTCATTGAGGTTTGGTGGCAGTTGTTCATGCACAGCTCTCTTAAAGTCCTATTACGGCATTTCAGTTGGCTTGAGGTTTGGACATTTGGATATTGTAACACTATGATTCTTTTCTTTTGTCAGCCATGAAGCTGCAGATTTCTGCTGTGTTTGGGATATTGTATGATCCAGTTAAGTACAGGCCTTATATATTGGACAGATATCCACACGTTTGACACTAGAATACTCCTACGATGTGTTTGTGCTGAAATACTGTTTGCTTTTGCCAAACTCGGCACTGTGCCGTTTTCTCTTTAGAGCGAAGAGGCTTTTTTTAATTGCACTCTCATGAACTTTTAACATACAAACTGAGGCCTGTAGAGTCTGAGATGTAGCACTCAGGTTTTTTTGTCATTTCTTTGACCATTGCACAATCTGACCTTGGAGTGCATTTGCTGGGATGTCCACTCCTGGGAAGTCTGACAGCTGTCATGAATGTTTTCTACTTAAACAATAAACTCTCTCAGTGTAATAATAAATTAACCCTTCCCTGACTGACGGGCAGCTTCTCTAAGATCATTGCTGATGTCTTTTCTCCTGAGCATTGTGTTAGAAAACACCTCAATGCTCCAGACCAGCAAACCACCAACACTTCAGCTTGCTGATGACTGCTTCTGTGTCTTGACTTAACTTCTGTTAAATAAATAAAGACGCTGTGTAATTTTAAAACCTGCCACTTTATTTGTATTATATCCTGATAAGTAAAACCTTAGAACAGTCACCAGGTGAAGTTTCGTTTTACTATGCAACTGTATGATTGTGACCTTCATTGACATTATGTAATTCATAGTTCTTTACCCTGTTTTACAAAAGGTTGCTAGGGGTGTGTGTGTGTGTGTGTGTGTGTGTGTGTGTGTGTGTGTGTGTGTGTGTGTGTACCTCTGTAGCAGGGGATCATGGCTGTGTAAGTTTTCATGTCGCTGCCAAAACGATAACAAACCCCATTCGGAAGCTTGTTGTTCTGACCATCTTTCTTTGAGTAGAAGACGTTCTTCCAGCGGTGACCACAGGCCTGAAAACACACACACACACAAACAACATGTGACATGGACTCATTACTAAGTCACACGTTGGCAGCAGAGTGTTGTTATTCCCATGACCTAAGTCACTGTAACAGAAACTGTGTGCGTGTGTGCGTGCGTGCTTGTGTGCGTGCATGTGTGTGTGTGTGTGTGTGTTGAACATTATAATTTTCCTGTATGTTTCTTTGCTTACTTCCCCCCCTGTGCAACACAGACGATCACAGTGAGGAGACATTTGGTGCAGTAAATACTTTCTCAATCACATCACTGCCTTCATTGTGTGTAACAGAAATGCCTTCAGGCTTTTCAAATGTTGCTGTCTGTTGTGCAAATGTTTCAGGCTTCCTATGTGACTGACCTGCTGTTTAATGACTGCTGGCTCTTTGTCCTAAAGCTGGACGTAAAATGCATTTTTGTTTAAAAACAACAAACAGTCCATAACCTCTGAGTTTGTTTATGACACTGTGCTAATGTGCCTTTACTGTTTTTCTACAGCGACCCTGCACCTTGGATTAGTTTCTCTGAGTTCTCTAATTCCCTCTTTTGTTTCATGTTGTGAATCATAGTGGAGTAATTCAGGGAGTGCAAGGGATATTCATTTGTCACTATAATAAAAAAAGAGACACATCCCTAAGTGTGCAAGATCTGCTGATCGCTCGGCGAGCGCTGAATGAAAAAACTTCTAGTGGAAATCATCACTAATGTAACTAATTTAGTCTGACTACCTACCACTTACATAGTAACAAACAAACCTAACAGCACAATGGCTCCTCTGAAATGTTGAATGATATAGAGAGACAGATATAACACATAACAAGCACTAAAAAGGGTTTCCATAAAAATTGTAAAACAATTACCGTACCTTTTTTGGTTGTATAATTAAATGATGTGCATGATGTTTTCAAAGCACACCACCAACCATCACTAGCCCTGAAATGTTAACTCCTGCAAAATCTTATCCGCTGGGATTTACAGTCTTACAGATGGTGTCTTTTTTTTTTTTATGACATGCTGCCCTACCTCACTGGAAATGCCAAACGTTTTTCTGAACAGCCACACTGTAAAGCGGAGTGAAAAACCACTCTTCACCCAGAATGGTGAACGGCTTTGGTGACTGCATTTCGTTAAAACTTGAGCTTTGTCTGATAGAACTGTCACAGGTCATATGTTTTATGTACAAATGTTGTTTCAGACAATCCACCAAAAACCCCAAAATCACAACAACGGTCACGCCGAGAAAACTGTTGAACCAGTGAAGATGATAAAACTAAGAAAACTGTGTTTAATGTTGCCCACTGAGCATCAATAACACGGAGGAAAAACACAAATAGTACAGAGAGAGTGTGTGTGTGTTACCAGGATGTGTCCCCCTTCCTTTCCAGGTTGTCTGGACAAACTGACTCCCAGCCACTGGTGATCACGCTCTGCTTCACACGTCTTCCCACACCGCGACACATCTGCATACACATGAATACGTGGTTGACGCAATATGACTTGTCAACATTTCATCTTCACCCACCTTATCTAGCATCTACAGTACAGGCAGGCTTATTAAATATATGTGTTTATAACACTAGCACCCTAATGGATGTTTTGGCTGAACTTGCATATCTCATCTGAGTTTCGTCTCCATCAACAGCTGGAGTATTGCAGGGGGGAAAAACTAAACACAAAGGCAGACAAAAACACACACCAGCAGACATGTGGTGGCATTGCCGGGGTCCAGCAGCGGCGATGCTGCAGCGGAGAACAGCTCCTGGAGACACTGAATGATCGGAGGATGTGTTTGCGACTGGCGCGCCAACAACTAACCTGAAAGAGGGAAAGAGAGGCATTTAGCACTGGTTTTGTCTTTGTCTCAAGTGTCTAAATGGCATCTGTGTCTTAAGCATCAAAGAGCTGTTCTCATTGGCAAGAACAGGCTAACTGGTGTGGGCACACACACACAAAGTGATACTGTGTGAAGATGGCAGCTTACAGAGCATTACTATGGTAATTAAATCAATTAGAATAAGACTGTAAGAACAGTTGTCAGTTACTTTACAATTTAAAGTGTACGAGTGAGGTTGTTACTAGCATGTAGCGTTCTTTGAAATGTAGTTTACGATTATCAAAGGCACATCAGCAGACAGTCAGTAGTAGATAAACAGATCAAAAGTCAGGGCTAGGGTTGGAGGGGGCTGGGAAGTTGTTAGTAGGCCAATAAAGTGAATACTAGTAGGGATCCAGACCAGCTATCAGTGTTGTGGCGATACAGCAGGACTGAGTATCCGAACATGGAGGAAGGCGGGCCTTTGAACTCCAGACTGTGGTCCTGATCCAGACTGTATCCTGCAGCAGGAGGAACCAGGGCCTGAACTAAGACCATGACCAGTGCAGACACACTGGCCGCGGAGAGTTTCATGATGGAGGGCAAACTGCAAGAAGAAAACAGAGATTTTACGCTGAATCAGTACGGGAATTTACATTTTATCGCTACACAGTTGGTCAATTCCCTAAAATTTCCTTTAAGATTTTTCCCACATTGATTGTGTTTGCACAAGTTTTTACAGTCTAGTTGTGTCTGAATGGGATTTATGTGAGGATTTCCCAAAATATGGCATTCAAGAAGTGCGAGTTTATTGCCAGCGTTTCCACTGTGCGACATCAGAAATTCATTAAACTGGACTTTATTGTGAAATGTGCCAATGGACAAGTTCATCCTCTGACACGTCAAATGACTTGTTTATTGTTGTACTTTCCAATCAAATAACAGAAAATGTATTTTAAATAAGAATAAAATCAGCTTTAATTTATGAGCAATTAATATCAATCAATACAAAGTATGTTTAACCTCTGTTCGAGCACGCATAACTTTATTTAACACCATAGTGAACATCACAGACTATTTACACGCTAAATATGTCAGCCTAAGTTTTGGCATATGTAAATAAAATAATGCAATCTAATTAAAGGATGAACTTTTGATGTTTGAATGTGAGTCTAGACATGCGATAACCCGGATGCTGAAAAAAGTATACTGATATATATCAACTGTCAGACAGTCTCAGTGCTACTTAGGAGACACACCCCTGTGAACTACTGTGGTGTCTGGTTTTATATAGCCAACCACAGATTGAAAGCAGGGGAAATCACTTAATTTTCTCTGGTTAAAGTAAAGAAAAGTTACCTCTAAAACCCACCGAGTGACAAGTTACATCTACTGTTTCATCAGTACAAAAATCAAAGGTTTCTGCTGTCTGCTCAGTCTATCAGTTTCCCAGCCCTTATGCAAAGCTCAGCTAACTGTCATCTGGCTGTTTCCTAATCTATACAGCAGGAGAGAGTGAGCGAGAGTGCTGACAATCTTTCTTCTTGTCTAAAAGTGATGAAAAAAAAGTCAATCGAAAGTCCATTTTCCAGAGTTGAGAACTGCCAAATGTATTTTTCATTGTACTTTTGGTTCTCTGGATTTGTTTACTCATCTTATTTTACTTATCTTAGCCTGTTTGCATCACGCTGGGCTGTGGCTGCTCTCACAGCGTGAAGAACAAAGTGAGCTGTTACTCTTTACTAAATAAACCTGTGCTTAATAACAGCTAGTGAAAAAGCTATAAGTAATGATCCACATATTCAAACACACTGTTGTCAAGTTTCCAGAGTTAAGACTATACTGACTGCTGCCATTGTTACCAGTCTATTTACTCATCAAACAGGTAAAGGTTAGATTTTAAAAACACAGAAATACTGTGTTCAGACTGACTCTTTAACCACAGCAGTGTTTGATTCTTCATCGGCTCTATCAGTCATTCACTGTATTCCACATTTCGATTACTGTACCGCTCAGACAGCAGAAAGCCTACCCCGGGTCAGACAGCTGTTATCCCGGGTCAGACAGGTCCAGGGGCTGCCGGTGACTGAATCAGGACAACCACAGCGCGTGAAGGAAGACTCCGTTAAATCCTGTTTATTATTCCCCGCGGGTCTCGCTCGTGCGTGAATCCTCCTGTTGCTCCTCAAGTCTAATAAAGAGTCTCGTGCGTGGACCGGCTTCGCACGAGACTTGTGTGTTCTTATTCGGGCAAACACGTGCAGTCCGAAAGAAAAACTAAAACGAAGGAGTCTGAATGTTAAAAACAGAAAAAACAGAGTGAAAACTTCAGTTGAGCAGAGTTTCACATGGAGTCAATGAAACTGAGAGATGAGCGCGCGGAGACCCTCCCTCTCTATTTGCGCGCGTGCGTGTGTAACGGTGTTTCCTCTACGCCCCCGCCTGAGCGCGCGCGGCGTGTGTGTGTGTGTTAGAGTCGTTTCCTCTTCAGTTGTCACTAAAGTGTGAATGGAGTTAGCGTGGCGTGATCTAAAGTGACTGTCTGAACCGTGAAATGCGCGCAGGAAATATTCAGAACCAATAAATATGATAAGTCCTTCTCTTAAAGTGTGAAGACAAAAAACACAGCAGTCATGGCCCTAAAGTTTAAAACACTCCTTTTATTCTAAACAATCCATCCTCACAAACGATGTTTCAGTTGTTTTCATTTGTGAAACACGTGAAGCTGCAAGAATAAAGCGCTATTTTTTTAAATTCAATATTATGAAAATATAAATGAACAGAATAGATAGTAGAAACGGTTTAATTAAGCATAAAACTACATTATATCTGTAATAACAATGTAAAAATATAATAACTATTTTGGATTTGGATCATTTTTGCAGTACAGGTTGTTTTCCTGCCAGAAAATATAACAAAAGTATTTTTTTTAAAAAAAGTAATACTTTATAATGCAGTAATATACATGTTTATTATGAAACAAAAATAATTTAAAATATTTATGAAACAATTTCTACGACACTACTTTTACTTTATAGATCTGAGTAATTCTTTCTCTGCTGCTGAATTATAACCTCGTATTAGTTTCCTACAGTCCTCTAACTTAATCTTGAGAATTATAATGGAGCAACATAGGGAGTGCAAGCGATGCAAGACTCCTTATTATTGTCACTAAAGTATTTAGACACACAAAGAAAGACCTGATCTGCTGATCACTCAGTGAGCACAGTGGACATCACTGCTAATGTTAACAAGCTTATCTGAATATGTTATACATAACCATCACTAAAAAAATTAATGTCTTCATTGCATTTAGGAAACTAGCAATGTTACATTTTCCTAATGTACTTTTTGCTTCTATTTAAAGTAGTTTACGTCTGCATTGTGAACACAGTGGAATGTCTCAGCCATCATGTGCGCTCTAACTCTGATCAGCTGACTATCTAAAGTATTGTTAATGCTGTGTTCAGAGCAGCAGCACTTCGGGCAGTATCCAAATTAAAAAAAAATAACAACAACAAAAAACAAACAAACAGGTAAACAGCTGAGGTTGATGGCAGTGTTAGTTTTGCAAGATATTGGTTACAACTAAACTAAACCAGGATTCACCAGGAACTATGACTTTTATCTCTTATCTGGATTAGTTGTTGGAAATCTGTTATGCTTCACAGATATGTTGTTTAGTGAAAATGGTGTTTGGAGCCAGCAAAAGCACAAAATGTGTGCAAAAGAATGCATAAAGTCCATCTTTAATCAGGTAGCTTACAACAGTACAGATTCTGGTGGTCAGATTACATACATAACGAGGGATTCCTTTAAATAGTGGCAAGTTATAGTTTGCTGTTTATAGCTTGTATTTATTAAAATGATAAGTGGATGATGGGAAAAAAAACCTTGTGAAATCCTTAGTTCAATTCCTTTTTCAGTAAAGATCACTATTCTCGCACTGTGAAAGCATTAACATGCGGATAATAGTGTGTTGCACTTCTGTAATTCCCCTTTCCAGCTTTGTGACACATCTGTAGACTTTCAGCTTTGTAGTGTTGCCTGTTGGTCACCAAGGGGACCAAAAAGCTAGCCTAAAAAGTAGCCTTTCATCTGATCCATCTGGCTACTCACTAAAAATAAATAACTACATCAGAAGTACTTTGTGTGACTCCGACTGTTTAATTCACTGTTACTGGACTCAGTAAACAATGACTGCATAAGTAGTGTGAAGTAGTCTGTAGTGATGAACAGCTGGTGTTAGCCATGTTTAGCTGGAGATCGGGTAGTGGTGGGGAAGATAGATGTCCCAGCAAAATCACTGAAGATCTCCAGCCAGTCTGTGATTCAATCCAGACTTTCAGCGAGTCATGATTAAATAAACCAAAGAAAAGAGGAGAGAAGATATCTTTGCAGAAAGTCATAAACATGAGCAAAAGGCAGCAGAAACAAACATTTTCAGGGAGTACATCAAAACTCATCCTTTAAGTTTCTTTAAGTAACAAACTTCTCCTGTTCAGCAGAAAAGACAGCTCGGAAAAATTCGTGTACGTCACAATAACAGCCTGATTTTGGCCATTCAGATAAAAATAGCTACAGACTGAAAGACAGTTATGGAGCAGACAAGCTGCTTTGCTGGATGTCAGACAGGAACTTGGCTTCACACACACACACATACACATTCACTCAGTGTGTTTGTCGGTATTTCCTGTTAATGGCCCTGCAGTTATTATGTAGCAATCTGACGGGCTACTGTTCCCACCCTGCTGCACACTCTGAGAGTCCATACGTTTCAGAAGAAAGAAAGTCATGCACACATTCAGTGTCTGCGTTCATGTTTGTAGTCAGCTTAACCCATAATAATAAGGTTAGCTTACCTCTACTGGTGGCAGAGTCGGAGGTTGAAGCACTGTTACTGTGGTCACACACAGTTTTATATACATTTAACACTACTTTTATACATTGTTGGACTGTTGTCTTGATCTTAAATGGCATACATATATACTGATGCATGCTATTTTATGTGCAAAGGTGCATATAAAGCAGGTTATGTTAGTGCTGTGACAGACTGGCGAACTGTCTCGAGTGAGCATCACAAAAACTGGATGGATGGATGGATGGATGGATGGATGGATGGATGGATGGATGGATGGATGGATGGATGTACTACATGTAATACACTATGAGTGCCCAGATGGTGTAACCATAATGGCTAAAAGAAAAGGAAGTTTGTGCACTCTTTTATCAGTCACTGACAGCATGTGGTTTGGGGTTTATGTTCTTCGCTAGAGAAGCTTGTGTCTTAACTGTAGCAGAACTGCAGAATCACAATCAAATGTTGAACCTGTTTGAGTGGACTATCCTGGGAATTCACACTGAATAGATTAATATGCAGTGAAGAGACAAAATTGTGGAGCTATGTGAAAGTAAAGACAGTAAATAACTTTAACCACATATCTCCAAGGATGTATCCTGTTCACACTTCTTTGAAGCTTACCGGAGGGAATCCGTTTTACCTGTAGGTGTATTTTCAGTCTGAGTGTGTGCACTTATTCTTGTAATATTTGTATTGTAGTCTCAGCCCGATTTGCTCGAGAAGCCTTGCAATTTTCTAGGCCGCCTTTGTAAATAAAAACACGTTCTTAATGTCATGTCTGGTTGAATCTCTTCACCATCTTGTGCTATAAATTGATGCTATATAAAAGTGTGGCCCTGCTATATTTTAACTTGAGTAAATATCTCGTCAGCTCAGTGTTTTTTTGACAGTGGTTTTGTTATAGTGGTTGTCTCTTTAACTTCTGCTGGTAGCTTAACTAAATTTTGCTTAGAGACAGTAGTAGTTAAACAAAAATTTCCAATATGTACCTTTAAGTCCAACCCGAACACAAAGCCATTGATTGCTGTTAATCAAAATAAATGTATCATGTTCCTTAAGGACAAACTGAACCATCACTTTTTTTTTCCATGAGAGGGAAAAATTTGTTTTAGGAATGTTTTGCCTTCTGGCTATTGCAGATTAAGCCTCATTAGGCATTTTCATCCGTACTGTTTTCATTTTAAACAAAAACTTATAAATAGAGAATAGAGTCCTCTGTAGGGCTGGTTCAGTAATCCTTACATGGTTGAGGTCACATTAGGGTCCAAATTACACAATTTTTTTTTTTTTAGATAAAGCTGGGAAGATCTCACACAGATGTCAGAGATTTCAAATATTTCAGTAAAGACAGAAATCTTTATTGCAAGCCTGATTGTTTAGTCATGAAAATAATGAATTAATTTATGCCCAGAATGAATACTATCAAAAGTAATTTGATAACATGTAAATTGTCCATATAATTTTGTTTCATACATAGAATATAAAATGTTAAATTTAATAGAATCTGTAATTTGTATTTATTTATTTGGTATTTACCAAGCAGATTTTCCTCAATGATTAATGAATTTATTAAAGTAATACACAAATAATTACAAATAATTTGAATAAATGAACTTTTGGTTTTATATATTTCTTTTCAAATTTGTTGAAAGTTGTTGCTTAATGTTGATGAGGGCAAAGAATCAGTTTTTGAGACTTAGTTTATATAAAAGTTACTTAAATTTAAAAAAAAAAAAAAAATGCATCAGCATGCAGGTGTCACTCTTGTGACTCCTGTCAGCTTCAGCCAAAATCTCAAGAATGTCGTTGTTTTATGCACAACACCAACATCTGGAAAAGTTGGGGTGTTGTGTAAAAAAAGAAAAAAAGCATCTGCAAATCTCATAAACTCACATTTTATTCACAATAGAACATATCAAGTGTTTAAACTGAGACAATGTACAATTTTAAGAAAAAAAATATTTTGAGTTTGGCAGCAGCACATCTCAAAAAAATCAGGATGTGGATGACAAAATACTGAAAAGGTAAGTGGTTCCAAAACAAACAGCTGGGGTAACATTTTGAAACTCACTGACAGTAACAAATAAAAGATATGAAAAAAGGTGTCTTAGAGGGGCAGAGTTTCTCAGAAGTAAACGTTGGTAGAGTCTCATCAATCTGCTAAAAACTGCATCTACAAATTGTGGAACAATTTTAGAATAATGTTTGATAAATGGAAGAAGAACAAGCTGCAGTGTTGGGGGGCTCTGAATAACCTGCGGTTGTGAGTTGCACTAAGCAAATATGAGAAATTCAGGCTTCAACATACCTGCTGTACCAGGGGTGGATCTACAGGGGGGCAAGCTGGGGCAACTTGGATATTTTGTTGACTCCATTTACACATAGGAGATTTTCACAGACCTCTCGCTCCTTCTTTGCTCCCACATCAGATTTTTTTTTAGATCTGCCACTGTGCTGTACCTAGGTTGATTGTTGCAAAGAATATTTCTACAAACCATTTAATTACTGGTTCTCAGATGACTGATGCAACAGGCACAAGTAACGCAGGTTTCTGTGAGAAGTTTAAAGTTGTTATTTCAACATTATCTGTCCCATTCGAAAGGAGGTGGATTGTTCTGAGAGATGAGGAGGAACAATAGAATAAGATGTGAATGAAGCAGTAAGAATGTGTTATCACACTGCACTGCAAACACATGCAACACATCCAAATACGGAAACTCACAACACAACAGGAAGGCACTTCCTTCAGCCCAAAGGACAACTCAGCGTCCTTCCAGGGGTCACAACATATTGACCTGGCTGGAGTTCAGTGCTTTGTGACTATAAGTCAGCCGATGGTGAGCAGTGTATGTAAATTAACTTTTTTTGTGTTGCCTAAAAACATTTCTATTGTCATTTGTGCAACTTGTTTTTGGTTGTGGTTATTTGAACCACATGTGTTCTCAAAGTGACGAAGGGGTTTTCCTGATTCACTTTGTGTTTGGTTAAGTTGCAGTGTGAGCTCTCTGTGTGTTTCAGCGTTCTTTACTGAAACTGAGTCTGACATACTCGCTGTACATGGGGCCTGACTAGCCTTTTAATCATTTCTAACTGGCAATTTTACCATGTTAATGCTTTTAGACCTCAGCACTTCTTTTGATGCTGTCATGGCGGCTGTGTGCCAGGCAGGATAGGACCCAAATGCAGGACTCAAAACGGAAGGGTAAACTCAAAAAAACAATGCTTTATTGCTGGAAAAACACAAACACTAAATCCAGGAACACAACATTTAACTAGAAACTAAGCACTAACAGGAAGTACAGCAGGTGCACAGGGACTACACACAGCATTCGCGGGTACAACATGACACAGAGCAAGGAAAACACAGGGCTTAAATACACTGAGGCATAAAGACGGAAGGAGAGACAGGAGGGAAACATAGCTGGGAGAAATCAGAGCTAACGGGACAAGGAAGGGGAGCAAAACTAGAAACACTGACATGAGACACAGACTTTCAAAGTAAGACAGGAAACAAAACACAAATGAGGACTTGACAAGGGGATACAGCTGACAGGGGGGGACGGAGCATCCATGGAACACAGAGACAGAACACAGAAGACTAAGAACTCTAACATAGAAACCAAAAGATCAGAAATGATTAATAATGACCAAATCAAAGTTCAATAATAATGCAAAACTCAAAACACGGGGTCACAGACCCAGGACCATGACAGATGCCATAGATCATGGCGTCCTTCCTTACCTCTCAGTGAGACCACTTCATCAGAAACAAAGGTATTTTTCCACTTTCCAGTGGTTTAAACCTTATGTAACCAACAGAAGCTTTACAGTTAGGATTGGAGAACCATCATTTTTAAAAACAAACTTCCTCAGGGATCCAGTGTTATATGGTCCCCTGCTCAACCAGGTGAGCAAAACTAACAACCTCTGGGAGCAGCCTTTGAGATATATGAGACCTTTGTAGTAGGTCCTCCTAAATTGTCAAACAAACTGGCTCTTTACACCAGCACCACCTCAAGATGTTTTTAACCAGACTGAGCTCTGATTACTTTTTACCTCTGCTGTTTTGTTGATTTTGGTCACTCTGTATTTGAAACAATTGTTTTTTTTTTTAATTACTTAGGTCTCAGCTGGATGTTAAACTTGTATGCGTGCTTCTACATCCACCTTGAAACCTCTTGATTCTTGATTACTCACAAGGCTCCAAAGCATGGACTGTCTGCACATAAATATAAGCTGTACCTCTTACTCATACTAAACTTGGAAAAACTGGATTTTTCTTGATTGTCCTATCTCTCTCCTCTCACCCTCAACCAGGGATGGCTGCTCCTCCCTGGGCCTGGTGCTGCAGTTCTGCTGGAGGTTTCTTCCTCTTAAAAAGGGAGTTTTTCACTCCCACTGTCTCCAATGTTTGCTCACAGGAAGTCATCTGGTTAAGTCATCACAGATTATAATCTGTGTATTATTATAAGTTCTTTACCTTACAGTATAAAGCACCTTGAGGTGACTATTGTTGTGCATTGGTGCTATATAAATGAAGCTGAATTGAACTGAATTTGTGATTGTGTATGATGTAATGTTGAAAAAGAACTCTTGATCTCAATGACTCGACTGATTTGCTGATGCAGTTTCTGGTCTTGAGAGCTTGAAAGGAGGGCTAAAGAAGGCAACTGAACTTTTTTAGGTTTCACCTGTCAGCCAAGAGGCTTGGCTGATGGAGAGTTAGCCTGAGGTGCATCTTCAAAACCCTTGTTGTTCAAGCTCTTAAGACTACTATGACCTGGATGACAGAGAACCTATACGGATGTATGGTACTATTTCTGGTGGATTTTTTTGTGATTTCCTAAGAAGTACTTAGCAGAAAAACTACAGCTAGTTGTTTTTTCTGGTAAGTACATGGTGTAAGCCTCTATTAGCAACCTGACAATGGTGACAGATAAACAGAGCAAAGAGAGAGCCGATACATATCTAGCTAGTGAGAAAATATTTCTCTTTCTCATATAGAGAGCAACAATACTGGTTATCATGCACATAGAGTATGATGGTAGTTTTGTGCTATATGTGAATGTGCTGACAGCTCACTGCTCCGACACTTCCTCTGTTCTCTTTCATTTCCCTCTTGCTTTTCTCTCACAGTCACAGTTCTCACAGTTTCTGGGGTATGTAAGACCCTTTACCTCTTGATTTTTGGCCCCGTTACCCTACCTAAAGCAAAAATGAGGAACAAGAAGCAGCTTGGTAGGTGTTGTTAATTTTTTTGTGGTAGTCAGGTGTTTCACTGAATGATACAATGACCTAAATGGCACAGAGAGGCTAATCAGACTATTAAAATTCTGACACTCTGAATTTCATATGATTTTACATAAAGTTACGGCTCAACATTTTGCCAGAATTGCAAAACACAAGTCTTCACTGACTAATGAAATGTCTGTACACTTTAGAGCTTTTAATTCTCACTAATAACCTTTCAGAGCAGTGTGCTGCACGGAGTTGACCCTACTTTGAGGACAGGCCCAGAAACAAACAATTACAAATAGTGAATCACTTTATTGCTTTTCGAGCATTCTTCAAAAACAGTTCACAAAGTTGAAAAGCCAACATGCACATTCATCATGACCTCAGGCATTAAAATGTGCTACACTGACTGTGATATGCACATAAATGTTAACATGCTATTTCGAGGATTTTGCAACACTTTATTACATTGCACTGGTATGAAGTGGAAACAGTGTGTGCAGCAGTGCAGGCTATGCTGCTGTGCAACTCTGAGCCAAACTCCATCAAATAAAGTCTTCATCCAGTCAATCTGATAAGCGAGTGGCCTTTCATCGCTGCTTTCTCGCTCCTGCTTCCTGAAGCTGTGACATGTCTCAGTGTTTACAGATGCAGAAACGTGATTTGGTATAATAGCAACAAAGAAGAAAATAAAGACCTACTTTCTTCATGCAGCTGCAGCAGGAGCAGTGCAGAAGTTAACTGCTGTTAGCAGGCAACATGTTTAAGCTACCATCAGATCAATTTGTTGTAATGCTGAGGGAGTCATGGCAACAGGAAAGCAAACATCAGCAAGGAAATCTGTGTAACATTATACTGAAGCACGTAATCAGAGGCCTTACCTCACTAACAATCTAAAGCAAATGTGTGAGTTCATCAAATGCTGCTCAAAGTGAATGTTTTTTAAAGGATTTTGAACATTTCTATACATTATTCATCACAAGGCAGCTCCAGTTTACTTTGAGTTATGTTAAGCTCAGCTGGTTAGCTCTTTAATTTGGCGCACATGCTAATTTTATTTAGCTTTAATTAGCATTTTTTATTTAGCTTAATTTAGTTTTGATGTTTTCTTCTTTATTTTCAGTTGAATATTTAGTTTCAATTTTACACATCTCTTTAGTCCTTTTTTGATTTTTCATGTTCTGCCAAATAAAGAGCAAAAACTGCAGGTCTTTGAATTATATTTTTCTGTTCCCGGCTCTCTCCACACAAAGACAAAAACATTCACAGATTAAAGTTCTGAATTTGCTACACGAACCACAACGTGTGTGTGTGTGTGTGCGCGTGCGTGCGTGCGTGCGTGTGTGTGTGTGTGTGTGTGCGTGTGTTATCTGTGGTATGCTAATGACAGCAAATTCCTGCTGTGTTCACATGAATTGATCAGAGATCAGTCAAATCAGAGCCAGATACAGAGCTTTGATCTCAACGACTGTGTGTGTGTGTGTGTGTGTGTGTGTGTGTGTGTGTGTGTGTGTGTGTGTGCAGACTGCATACAGTCGGGGTGGAGGTGGGTGCAGCTGCTGACATTACTGAAAATAGAAGGAAATGACTGTTTATTCCTCCTGTACATACTGAACTACTGTCTGCATCCACATTTCCCTCAACACCGACAAAGTTTAGAGAAAAAGATACAGAGCGATATAAATAGTCACGGCTTTAACTGTTTAATTAATCTAAAGAAGTTCTGCTTTGCTGCTTCATTGTTGCTGTAGTTAATAAAAAATTATTACAAAGAAGCTGAAGTCAAAATCATACACAGCAGAATTTAAAGAGTAACACATTTGAGTTGCGCAGTGTGTTTTTATTTTTATTATACCCATTATTACACTCACTGAATATTGAAGCCTGGTGTGACCCCATATAGAAAGGTAATTTGTGAGTTAGAGTTAACTTGATCAGGAGTTGATATTTTGGGATACAGTTAACAGAATCAAAAAACAGAAGGAGCTGATTTTATTTCCAGCGGGTTGCTGACCTGACACCAAATCCATGAAACTGCTCATGAGCAACAACAAATAAATAATAATCAAATAGGCACTTACAGCTTTAAGGGTTCCTTACACAGACTGTTGTGCATGAATGTGTATGGAAATGCCGTGGGTCAGCTTAATGTCTCAGAGTTTTAAAATTTGAATCTTGAATGCTTGTTTTTGTTCCCCGAATTCATCTTTAAAGTTGAATTATGTTTTCATTTACTGTGTTTTCCCTCTTCAGAGGGGGTTCTGCAGTAATTCAGACCATACATGTTAGTCATATGTACTGATGAGTGAACCGGAAAGGATGTGCTCCGACAGTGAGTCACGGAACATTTTTTTGGAAAAAAGTGACATTTCGGGTGAGGTCTGTGTGATTGTTAACGCCCACGCAGCCTCAGCTCTCACTGGGCAGCTCATGGATGCAGTGAGATGTAGATTTGGTGTAGATGGAGGGCTTAAACCTGGGAGACAAACGTAGCTGAGTGTGAATA
>VURO01009508.1:8318-27000 GCA_015108175.1 Pelvicachromis taeniatus
CTACTGTTTCATGCCGTATTCCTTCTGCTTGTTTAGAAAACATAAGCTGAAGCAATGGTAACATTGTGGGATGATATAGCTCTGTCCCTGTGATTTACATCTGTCCACTTTGAACCCCTCTCACAGTGCCATGCAGAGCTACCACTAGGAAGCCATGGCAGTCCATCCCATTTCAGTCTAGAATAAAGCGAGGCAAAGCTACACATTCATATAAATATGTTATGCATAGCTTGTGATTTAAATTCTAAAAATATTCAGCCAGGTTTTCCCCAGTTCATCACTTACCCTCACATGACACATCTTTCCCATAACAACCATCTGTCTTTATTCACTCCGATTCTATGGTACAAATTGAGTTCATAGTCGGGACCTGCAGCTTCTTTCGTTACAAGCTTCACTCACCCTGGCAACACATGTTCATTTTCTCTCCTCGGGAATGAGTGTGCAGCTAATGATTTCAACCACAAGGCATTTATTCTCATCTGTCTAGACTTGTTTTTGTTCAGCGCTGATCTGCTATTATCCAGGAGAGGCAAGTGTCTGCATATGTGGTATTGATCTCCGTTTTAAGGTGGTATAGCCAGACAACTCTCATAATATTATTCAGAGCTGGTTAGGGAATCCGTTATGCTGTGGGGGAGTGTTTTGTTGACACGGATTGGGTCCGCTGATCCTTTAAAGAGAAGGGTCTCTGAAAATCATAACTCATCATGTGATGAAATGTTTCTGTTCAGATGGAAAATGCTGTGAGGGCTGCAGTGGCAGTTCTCACTGGTTTGGTGTTGTCAGAAATGCAGCTTTGTTGAAAGTTTAACTAAAACCAACACTGGTGTCAGTGTCTTGAAATACAGTTGTGGTCAGAAGTTTACATGCAGTCATCATGGGCATGACTTGTCAGGATCATTTTTGGCTTTTAATGATTTCCTTTGAATTCTGCTTTTTCCAGGGTGGAAAGATTATACAGCAGACATCTTTATTGACTTTAAAAAACAAGAATTGGATGCGTAAGTTTTTTTTTTTTCTAATCCACACAGGGTCAGAAATATACCAGGAACTCACTGAAGATCTAAGGAGAATTGAAGATTCAAGCAAACTGTTAACGTCTCTCGGAGCCATTTCTGAACAATTGCATATTCCAGTATCATCACTTGAAACAGTTGTATGTAAGTAGTTATTCAGATGTGTCTGAATAACTTTGTGGATTAGAGAAAATCCTAAATAAATTCAAATTTATGCACCCAGTTCTTTTTTTTAAAGACATTAAAGGCGTCTGCTCTACAGTCGTTTCACCTTGGAAAAGAAGAGGAGTTCAAAGAAATCCTTAAAAGCACAAAATTACTATGAGATTAATGCCCACGATGAATGCAGACATAAAGCTTTTTGTTACTTATACATCTTTTGCAAGTTGCCTGCTGGTGTAGGATATATACCATAACTCAATTAAACCAAGGCATTTTTCTTTAAAACAAAGTTCATTACTCACTTGTTGCTCTGAAGTTGAAGATGTTTTCGCCCTCAGGTGAGTTTGGCGAGCCTGTCTTCAGGACAATATCAGATGGGGACATGCAGGACACTGGTGAGGTGTTTGGGGATGGGAGAACATTCAGATAGCGTCTGGTCACAGGGCCTCCATGCACACCCACCTCTGTGGCGACGATGATGATGTCACGACCTCTGGCCCGACAGGCATCCATCAGTACCTGAGGTACAAGAATGCTGGTGAAGTACCTTTATAGAGCTTGTGGAGGTTTTGAAGTCTCCTTCTTTTGGAGTTCTATTACATCTTGGCAGTTTTAATGATAATTATTTAAAATAAACCAAATGAGATCAATTATTTGAAATGAACTCCACCTTAGGATGATATAGGGGTTAAAACCCTAACATATGTGTATATGTTAGGGTTGTAACCCCTATATCATCCTAAGGTGGAGTGCTAAATCTCATAATATTTCTATACAGCTTTAAACAATAATATAATAATATTTTCCATCGTTTAAATGTATTCATTCGCACTTTATTTCATTCTTTTCTTTGTTCCTTACTAACCTTCAGAGTAGGCTGATGCTGCGCATTGATGGCGTAGACCAAAGCCGAGGCTCCAGAGTAGTCCTCCATGCTTGGGTCTGCTCCTGCAGCAAGGAGCGTGGCTGCGACCTGAGCTCCCGCACGCTCCATACAGGCGTACATCAGTGCAGTACGGCCTGCTCGGTCTTGCATATTAGGATCTGCCTGATTGGTGCAAAAGATCCAGTTGAGTGATTAATTCAGCGATAAATGATAATCCCACAAAGGAAGGTGTTAGAAGTCACTCAGAAAGCTCAAGTGTACATTTTATAGAAACCACATTTAGCAGAACTGAGTGCAATTTGGCTAATGCTCTATTAATTAGAAGTGATCTGGTACTGTTGCTTTTGTGTTGTGGCTCTCAACTGTGACTCAGTGTGTTATATTCTGTTCTCTGGTGTCAACATGTTCAGGAACACCCTTTTAGTTGGATGGGGTACATAAGCAAAGCTGGATACATCACAAGCCTGTTTACTATGCATTAAAAGTTCTCCTCTCTTAGAGCAAGTACAGTTTTTTATGCATTAAAAATACACCTAGGTCAATAAACTGCTGAACTTGTATGCATGCGTTTACATTTAAGTGCCTGTGTATAATGGTGACTATTTGTCGCTGCGGACTGACCTTGTTCTGGAGGAGGTACGTGAGGAGCTTAATTGTCTCAGGCCCAGCAGGCTCCCCTCTCAGGGCCTTGCAGGCAGCTAGCAGAGCTGTCTCTCCTTTAGGGTTGCACCCATTTACCTCTGCTCCACCTTCTACCAGCAGACGGACCAGACGAAGCTTCCCAGAGGATGCTGCACCAATGAGCGGGCTACAGTCTGACAGAGGGTCCAACATCACCGCTGTAGGGCATTCAGTCATTTATCATTCCAATACAAATATTATCATATCATATATAGATGCAGAAATGCCTCAATCCTGTAATCAGAGCACTAATAGGATTATTATGACAAATGAAAACCTTGCACATGCACTATATTGCCAAAAGTATTCACTCACACATCCAAGTAATTGAATTCAGGTGTTCCAATAACTTCCATGGCCACAGGTGTTTAAAATTAAGTCCCCAACTTTCTGCAGAGTCAGTCACTACAGACCTGCAAACTTCATATGCTCACCTAATTAGTTCAAGAAAAGTGTAAAGAGAATGTTCTGGGTTTCCATCCCTGAGCAGCTGCATCCAAGCCTTACATCACAAAATGCAATGCAAAGCATTTGATGGAGTGGTGTGAAGCATGCTGCTACTCGACTGTAGAGCAGTGGACAACTGTTCCAGTGAGAGTCTGGGTTCTAGTGAGAGGAACTCTTAATGCTTCAGCATGCATCTTAGACAATTTTATGCTCCCAGATTTGAGGGATTTTTTTTTTAGTGATGACCCCTTCCTGCTCCAACATGAGTGCACAAATCAAGGTCCATAAATACAAGGATGAGCGAGTTTGGTGCAGAAAACTAGACTGGCCTCAACCCGATAGAACCTTTGAGATAAATTAGAGCAGAGACTGCAAGCCAGGCCTTCACATCCAACATCAGCGTGTAACCTCACAGATGTGCTTCTGGAAGAACAGTCAAAAATTCCCATAAACACACTCCTAAGCCTTGTGGAAAGCCTTCCCAAAAGAGTTGAAGCTACTATAGCTGCAAAGGGTGGGCCGACATTATACTAAATCCTTGGATTAAGAATGGGATGTCATATGTGCACTAAGGCAGACAAGTGAATGCTTTTAGCTATTTAGTATGTGTTTGTGTGCCAGCAGTCGTCCTCTCATGCACCTGCCGCTCAGAATTCTACATCAGAGTTCTGCATGCAACAGAAATGCTTATAAAATAAACAATTAAATATTGAGAAGACTGGGGAAAGAGTGTATATTTTCTTCTTTGTCATTTTGAAAATTTCTTGTAATATCAGTGGAAATCTTAATGAATGAACAGAGAATAACTAAACATCATTCTTACCTTAATTTGTCTGTTCAGTCATTATTTACTCTCTTCTTCAACAAAACACAAAGACAGCAGTCGTCTTCAGGATATCCAGATGTGATGCAAAAAAAGCTACCGTACTCCGAATTTCATCCTGATTCTTTACTAGCTCTGTTTTCTGCATGAAGCGTCCTCGTGTCGCTGGCCTGCAGCAGTCAGCCGAACATGAAGTGATAGGATACTAACTTTCATGTACTCCCTCGGTCTCTGTCTCCCTCCGTCCTGATCTGTCCTCTCCTTACCTGCTGGGTCAAAGGGAGGTTCAGCCCACGGCTACTGTTCAAAGTCATAAATGGTTTTGAGCCCAAAATGTCACCTGTTGCAAACACTACACTTCAAAAGAGCCAGAGGGCCTTTGATATGAGTCAGCTTTGAACAGTTCTCATCTGCTTTGCGACCATCTGTGTTCAAACACTGGCAGGGAGCGATGGATGACAAACACTGAGAAATAAAAAAAACGCACACTCACATATAAACTCGTGGCAGCTCATTTGGATCTGAACATTTTTGACGCACTTCTGCTGTTTGTATTTGAATCTTTTGTTCTTTTAGAGCACTGGGTGACTGTTAATATACAGTCATGGTAAAAAGAAGTGCACCCATACAGTTCTTATCAGGATAAATTAGGTAAATATGGCCTCAGATGAACAACGCATCAGAATACACTGTGATATTATTTATTTAACAAAACCTAAGCCAAAATATAGAACAGTGTGTGAAAAACTAAGTACACCCCACGTTCACTGACCACCTTAATGGCTGCGCCAGTGAACAATTAAGTTAATCATCGTGGTCGAGAACACGGTAGCCGTGTTGCCATGTTCTTTTTTTTTCTTTTTTTTTTAAGAGAAGAGGCTTTCGTTTCTTCTAAACAAACCATACCTGTTCAGTCTGTTTTCTAATTGTGCTGTCGTCAACTTCAATATTTAAGATGCTAACTGAGGCATGCAGTCTAACATGTAGTTCTTGGTATTTTATCTGACCTCAAGGTCAGTTCGGTTAGGTCGGGACATTCACTGTCGGGGTGATAGACATTTATCTTGAAAACTTTATTACCTTTTCCAGACTGACAGGCAGCAACAGTTGCTTCTTCAAAGTAATTAATTTGCTTTTTTCTTCTTGTTGTTCCCTTTTAAGATTGTACTATATTTTTATATTTTACAATGTAAAGTGTAATTTGTTGTTCATACAAGGTTGTTTTTACCTAATTTTAAGATGTGCTGATATGTAAAACCTCAAATCTGAAGAAGGGTGTACTTTCTTTTTCAGACGACTGCAATGCTGCTTCCAATACTGACCCTTTGATTGAAATGCAAATGAATTGAGTTAATCAAACTGTGTCAAACACTCTTAGAAAATTTGTTGAGTGTAAACACTATAAATCAGAAAGAGTCTGGTTATAATAGAGGTGCTCACACTTACTGATGATCAGATTATCAAGTGCATTTGATTAGCAGCACCTGGCTGACATTTGCATTTAGTTTTTGAATACTGCTCCTGCAAAGTGGCAGAATTTGGGTTAAATATATAATAACTTGGTGTAATACGTTGTGTTTTGTAGTTTATCCGACCTGCTGAAGGTAAAATTGTATTTTTATGTCCTGACGGATAAAATGTTATGAATGAAAGCCTTTGTACTCATTTTAGTGTACATACTTTTGATTTGAATGAATTCAAAGTGGCAGAGAAAGAAGGAGGATGACAGTAGATAAACATTTCAGAAAACCCCACACACCTGTTATGCATTTTGGGCCAAACCACAATTAGCTCAAGCAAACCGATTTAGCCCGGAGCAAAGTCAGCATGTATAACAAGTTTATAAGGCAGTGTGAAAAAAGCATCACTGTGACTTATGGCATTTAAAATGTTTTTAGTATTGAGGGCTAAAAGCTTTACTACAAAGCAGTGCCTCAAAAAGCAGCAATCTTAGAAAAGGTTATCTCTTTAAGTCCTTAAAGAGCTTCTCTTCTATCTACAGAGATGTAATAGAGCAACAGGCTGATTTTGAACTGTATGCAAACTTATTATCTGTCAAAGTGTTTTTGGGGTGCTATCTAGGTGCTATCTCACACTCCCAAAGGTGCATATGTTAAATGAAAGCTTAATCTGTGTGTGTGAAAAGCTCTGCAAAACAATGTGAAATATCATCTTGAGCATTTAATATCCATTGAGATACTGACATATATCTGGATTGCAGTCCAAAATGCAGTGTTGTGGAGTCGTTGCATCACCTGACACACCCCAATCCTCCTGCTGGGAATGACTTCAACGCTCATTCATGCTGCAGCATGTAATCCCATTCTGAAGAGGCACATTTTGAATGAGTACTGCCCTAGTAACATCATTTAGTCATGGTTACACCGATATGAAATGACAACAACCTCCTAAATGAGCCATTCAAGGGAAATTCCAGAGATACGTGTCCACCACATCATTAAGATAGTAATGATTCACACCTAAAAATACAACATGATCTTGTTAAATAAAACAATGCTTTGCTTCTGGCATTGTTTCGCTGTGTCTCTCACAGCTGGAATCACAGGAGAGGAGTAAATTATGCCTATATGTGTGACTCAGCAGGGACAAAATCCACCAAGAAAAGCTGAGAATATAGAATATATCCCCCAGAGCCACTCTGCATGATATTTCAGTACACGTTGAACTGTCACGTGGTGCCACATTTATATCTTTATACACTATGTTGCATTTATAACTGAAGAGGAAAAAGTTAAATTTGTTGCATTAAAAATTAAACAGCATAGTTGGTCTTTTACTGACACGTCCTTATTGAGCTGTAACATATATTAATATATCAAATTCTAATCGAGTTGTACAGTAGAACTGCCAGTTTTATTCCATTCTGCATAATAATTACTAAGTACTTTGGTACTCTAAGTATATCTTGATGCTACTAGTCAAAAAATTTCAATGCATCACTTAGAGTTGTAATTGTGAGCATTGTAGCAGTGATTCAGCTAAAAAACATTGCACAAATTCTGTTTTTGCAACAGGCGGCTAGAGACGCGTATCTAAAGATATAATGTAAAATTGGTTCTTTGCTAAGATGTCTGTTACATGTAGTCACAAGAGCAGTCCGTCCCTTGAGATAGGCGCCCTTTTTTATGCTTGAATGATTCGTAGGTCAGTATTAAGCAGCTTAACAAGAACAAATACAAACATTCAGCTGAAAATGGTCAGGAACAAGGAATGGACTGAAAATCAGTGAAAAAGCAGCCAGTGTCCGATTAAAAACTTTTAAAAGACCTACAGAAAATCTGATGAACTATTGCTCAAGAGAATTGTTTTAAGTTTACAAGAAAGTCTGGCTCCTTGGACGCAAACTATTAAGAAAAGAGACACGTCCCATCGCTTGTACTGGGTGTGACCACTAACCCGAGTATACATCACAGATCTCTTAGTCTGTCTAACACCACAGGTAGGTGTAGATTTAAGATGAACTTTTACATACACAACACAGGCAAAGCTCACTTTTTGTTAATGGCCGTCATAAATACATGCTATTTTAAAGTTGTAATATATTAGTAATATCATGTAACGGCTTGTGACCATTTTGTTTCCCATTTTTGTTTAATCTAAGTTGAATGTTGTGTTTAGATTTGTTTTAATATACTGGAACGTTAATGTGTAGTCTGCTTCTACAAAAGACTAGTTGTCAGTTAATCAAACTGTAGTCAATTTGTAATGTAATTTAAAGGAAAGGGGGGTTAAAGAAAACCTACTTCCTCTCTATAGCCGTCCACAAACACTAAGACAGAATTCCAGTCAGCCTGTAATGTTGACACATGCTAACCAGACTGGTATTACTTCTAGATCACAAATAATGTTGTATGAACATAACGTCATCATTTCTAAACGCATTGTTTATTCTGTGTGCATACCAATCATTGCTTGAAATATTAGGTTTGTCTTTCCTACACCCTTTTGACACCCTCTTGACATATTAAAAAAGGTTTTTAAAAAATCAGGATAAATTAATAATACTAGTATCTCGGTAGCTCGGCCAGATAAATCTCCATCCAGTCGTTTATAAATTGCTAAAAACGAATAATAACGGAATCACCTGTGTCCTAGCACTCACAGTGCAAAGTACCCTCATCATGCCAAAGAAAGAGAATTAGCATAGTGAGAGGGGAAGTAGGAAAAAAAAGTAGAGGCGGTTACGTAAAGTCCTACGTAACGGTTTATTTATGTCGGTGGGCCAATAAAATGTGCTCTGAGTTCAGCCGTCATGACGTAATGCGATCTACTCCAGAATAGCGCGCGGCGGAGGAGCAGCCACACGGTGCCGTTCAGCTCTTTCCCTCTCCGGACCGTCTGGCCAATGTTTGTTTATTTATGTCGGATTCGTGCGGTCCGGAATAAGGCTGGCAGGGCAGGATTTGCGGCGGCATGTCGGCGTTAAAGGAGAATCAGTGTTACGGGCTGTCCAGCGGCAAACTGAGCCGCGGCGGTAACATCTCCGTTTTTCACGTAAAACTCACTGACAGCGCGGCAACAGCCATTAATACCTTCCAAAACGGCAAGGTGGGTCATTTTCTAAAGTATTTTCTCTTCAAATAATTACCCATTAAGTACACTGGCATTTAAATTTAACGTACCACTTTGTCAAAGGAACCATTTTTGGGTTTTTTTAACAAAGGAAAAGACGAAGTGATACTAAAGGCGGGTTTGTTTGGTTTTTTGTGTGTGTGTGTGTGTGTGCTTTAAATTTCGGCCGAAGTTCACCACTACCTTCCCCGGTTATTGACTCCTACAATTTCCCCCCTTTTCAAGCTATGAAATGGAAATGCATGTTGCATAATACAACGCAGAAACGTTTCCCTGTGTGCTGATGTTTGTAACGAGCTGCTGGCCCACTGCTCACAAGCTGCTGGCAAAGTACTAGGAATGCTAATCAGTGCCGGGGTCGAGGAGAGGAGAAAGGAAAAAGGAGGACAAGCTGTGTGTGTACGGGGAGGAAGGGAGGTTAGCTGTGGGAGGAAATTCTGAATTGGATTTAAAGACATGGAGTACATGAGTAAAAAAAAATTTAATTTGCTGAATATCATAAAGACCAGGCGGACAGATGGACGATGTCAGGCAAACATTTGACCCAGTTAATCATAAATGAATCAGACGCTGCAGGAAGTGTAAAGCAGAGAACAGTCATGTACACTTCCTCATTGCACTAATTCCTCCTAATACAGATAGGAAACTCCTCGGTGAAGAAATGACAGCTACAAGGTTTTCTGATGAAAGGTGGAAACCACGCTGCTCGTGTCATGCCCTCACTTTCAGCGTAATACAGCTGCGGGGAGAAACTGATGAGGAGCAGACTGTAATATGCATATATCAGTGTTTCTAAGCATGCATTTAGGTTCTTGATTTAGCTTTAAGCGTGTCTATTCAGATCCTACTTGGCCTGATCATAGATACATACCAAAAAAGAGAAACCCAAAAAACACCTCCACTTGTTAGTCTGTACTGGCAGCCACCTCACTTTCTCTGCAGGCATCAACAGGTGGACTTATGCAAAGGTCAGAATCGAGTCATCACATACTTTCCATCCCTGCTGCAAATGTGTCACTTTGGCTAGTTCACCCCTGTGAGAGATGATACTGTGTTTCATCATATTTTTATGCGAGGAGCTGCTTATTGACCTTAGCCAGTGCACTCTCTTAAAATCAGATTGGACTTATTTAAGGGGATGGAGAAGCAGCAGGACCTGGAGCAGACAATGGTGCATGTATCCATGTGTTTAAATGGGAACTGAGCACTCAAATAATACCTGACATGCTTGGTACATATCCCGAGTTTATTAATAGGACTGGATTTGTACTTTATATGAACACAATGGGTGCAGGGTTTCTTTTTCTCTTTTGGATTCCTAAGTAGGAGGGGGAAGTAGCTTCTGGTTGGTAAAAGTGAATCAAGTACAGTGCTTAACAGTGACTTAACCTGCATTCCTTTTAATGGCCAGCAGGAGGTGACTTTTCAGTTTCAGAAAGAAGCCCAGTTGTAGAAGTCTATTGGAAAATGACCCTGCTGCTCACTTGATCTGTACCATTATCATATGGTTTTCTGATAACTTTATGGTTTCAATTACTAGTTTCACATCTTATTGAATATAACATGATTTATTGTGGCCCCAATAGTGTCCAGAAGGGCAGTAAAGTGGCATATTTTGCTTGTTTTTCCATCATATGCCTCGCTGTTGGCGTGCCGTTTCCAGACAATAAGAGGGCGATGGCAAAAAAAAACCCTGAGACTTCATTACTGGACCTCGCTAAACAATGGACGATGTCTTAATGGCATTGTCTATCTTTTAAATACAGTTTGTGTGCATTATACAGCGTAAGAACAAATTAGGAAAGCTCACATCTTTTTCAATCCATAGCCCTGTTTAAAAAAAAAATAAAAACAAAATCCCCCAACTGTAGTACTTGAGACCTGTACTCAAACGCTTACTGGGCCGCTGAAAAAGAAGGGATATTACCTCCACTTGCAAGCTGGTGTGGGGTGGTGAGAAAAAAAGATGTTGTGAAATTTTGCTGTTCACAGTTACGAAGAACAACAGTACACAAAGCAAAATGAAAATGGGCTACGAGCAGCCAGAAAACCACAATGAAGGTGGAGCCAGAAGCATGCAGACGAAGAGTGCAGACCACAAAACATCCTCTGCTGCCCCACTCTATATGTATATATATGTTTTACTATACTTGTGGCATCAGCTAACTTTGTGGAGACAAATATAACTGGACTCCACAAGTTTAAGGTTAAGCATTTGGTTGACGTTGTCAACGTTAGGTCAAGCAAATGAAGCACTCATACAAAGGGGGTGTGAGAGAATGAGTCAGTATGTTGATGCTTGTGGGGTTTCAAAGATGCACACACATCTAATGTTTTCTCATTCATCCCCCCCCCCCACCACAGGGCTGGTCGGCCCATCCCACCATCTGTTTTAGTGGAAATGAAGGGGTAAGAAGGACACATCTTACTGCTGACACATAGCAATGCATTTCTTTCATCCTAACACATTTTAAAGCTGATAAATCTCAATCTTTGCTGTGCTCTTTTTCTTCTTTCTCTTTTCATATTACAGAGAATCACCATCCCTTGTTCGGAAAATAGAGATGAAGTCAGGAATTTCACCTTTGGTGTGACTAATGTTGCCCGTGATAATCCCCACGGAAGCTTTGACTGCATCAAACAGCTCAGCACCAGGTAAAGGCAGCAAAAGGCATCAGTTTTAATATAGGAAGGGTTTTCTGATTAAAATAGAGTTTTAAGGCTTTAAGCATATTGTTTTGTCTGAGGTGATTATATGTTTACGTAGTATTATAGATGTAGAAATAACTGGCTGCCTCAGTGAGTATTAATCTTTTCAAATGTCTCTGCCCCCTGCTGCTGTGTGAAAGTTACCCTGCTGCTAACGTTTCTCTGCCTTTAAATGCCAGAGAAAACAGGGTTCCTGACTGCATACACATAGAAATGCACTGAAGTGGATTTAAATGTCATGTATTGGCGAGGCAGACAAGTAGTCCAGCGTACATCTAACTGAACGCTACCTAAACATAAGCACCAGTCAAGCAACTGCGTCCTGAGAAACAATCTTTTTATTTGACACGGATAACCTTTGCAAGGAGTCGTTAAAGCGCTGTCAGGTCGATGTCTGTACACGCTGTCTTCCCTCCTCCTCTCAGTGCCGCTGAGGAGCTGTCATGTCTCGGGGTGATTCAGAAGAAGATGACAGTCAAAGCCACAGATGAGTCGTACGATAAAGCTCGTCAGAGCATGGCCCAAGCCGAAGAGGAGACACGCAGCCGAGGGGCCATTGTCATCAAGCACGGAGGCCGCTACCAGGGTATGAAGTATAGAAAACACTTGCACGTCCACAGAGCTTACTCGGTTATACAACAGATAACTCCAGCTAAGCGAGAAGATTGGCCTGAAGAAAAATTTGTTCTGTGCTTATAAGCACAGACAGCCATATTGCATTGGTTGCCTTGGCAACGTGTGTAGTAACCAGTGACATAGTAACGGCCCCGTGTTGTTTTTCTCCTGCATGTTTTGTCCTTTTGTGTAGCTATTTGTAAACTTTCTATATGTGATGCAGTGGTTTTTAAAGGATGCATGGTCTCTGTGCACATACAGAAACTGCATTCTGCACATGTTCCTCAAACATGAATGCGCATAATGAAACCAATGATTTAGCTTTTTTTTTTTTTTACTTTACAAACCACCAAAACCATTTCCGTATGAACTGATATATTATAGCCCGAGTCTTAGCTACTCTCACCGAAAGGACACAAAAATATACACGTATATATATGTAGATAATTTCAGAGGAAGCCTTAAAAAGAAAGAGGGAAAAAAAAAACTTCCTTACATCAGGCTTGTGCAACCATGTGGTTAATTCTTAAATTAGACAGCAGGCTTTGCTCACTGAGATGCGTGTGCATGCAGCTTCGTAACCTAAATGTGGGTTTCTGAAAGGTGAAATGAGGTCTTGTCTTTGTTTTTATCCACAGCTCTGCTTTTGGAGAAAGTTAAGGAAGAAAGTTCTTTTTTTGCCCCCTTACTATCTGATTTTTCCGTCTTTGTCCCAAAATAGCAAAACACGTTAAGAAACACACTTTTCAATGTAGCACAAGGTTATTTTTGATGATTGAAATCTCAGAAAGGGCCCTGTGAACCTCAAAAGTGCTCTCCTGAGATATTATGTCTTTATTTGGAGATGTCCTTGATGTAAAAAAAATTTTTCCTGTTTCTTTGAAGGCAAGAAGGTAACAGTGCGAGCCCCAGCCCCTGCTCTGGCCAGACTCACCAAGCCAAAACACTCGTCTCTTCTCAGCACCATTAAGAAGGGAGTCGGTGCGTCCAAGCCGAAGAAAGATGCCTGTGCATCAAACAGGAGAAGCAGTTGTGATTTGCAAGAGAGGCCCCTCAGGGAGAGGGTAATGCACCTGCTGGCTCTAAGGCCATACAGGAGGCCCGAGTTGATACTGAGGCTGCAGAAAGACGGGCTGACAGCAGGAGACAAAAACATGCTGGATTCTTTAGTAATGGAGGTATTTCTGTTTTTATACAAACATAACATGCAATCATTAGACTGTGTTAAAACTGCCTTTATGCATGTCACTCCTTGATTTCAAGTTTGTTTTTGCATCCTTTGACAAGTCTGTAATGAATATGAACGCTTGTGGATCAGTTTTGGAATCAAACTCTTAAGTCAACCCCCCAAAAATAATTGTCTTAAGTCTTTTCTCCCCTGTTTTTGTGCATGCTTGTGTTCAGGTGGCTCAGCTTAATTGTAGAGACAGCACATATGTTCTGAAGGACAATCTGTATAAGGAGCTGCAGAAGGACTGGCCCGGCTACACCTCTGGAGACCAGCAGCTCCTCAAGCGCATCCTTGTCAGGTAACTCGGATAAGGATGTACCTGCTGCTGTTTTCATACTTCATGGTTACTGCCGAGCTCTCAGGCCCTAAGTTTCTTCATGATAATTTGTTAAGCTTAAGGAATGTGGATGTTTGGTAAATGAATTGAAATAACTGGCATTTTAGTCCATTTTCATCAGTTTGTAAATCACTAAAGTGGTTTCAATCATTGTCTCTAAGTGGGCTTGAGGGTTACAGGTTGCTTTTCTGCAATGATGTAATTTCTCAAATTTGTGTTTCTGTAAATAGAGTCTGTTTCAAAAAAATCATTTTGCATGTTTATGTAAAACAACCGTTACTCCGACAGCAACAGTTCAGACCTGCATGTTTTTTTCTTGTTGTTGGTTGTTTTGTTTTTTTGTTGTTGTTTTTTTTAAGTGTCTGCCTACATACCAGGAAAATCTGGACATGTCATAAATCGAGGGTAGTTTCCAGACATGAATGCTATGAAATGACATATGTGGACAGGAGATGCAGCGATTGTGAAATTCTGGGCCAAAATGAAAGTTTACAGTAACAGTTTGGCTGATCATAATGATGGACATTTCAAATCTGTTCCATTTATTTATTTTATTTGTGCGTGAATTGATCGTCCTTGATGACTGCTTCCTATTGTCTTGGTTGGGTTGTGCCAAGATGGTGTTAGTATTCAGTAAACATCCCTATTCAACTGTTGTAGTTAGTCATAATACAGAAGAAAGCATTCAGGTAACATAAACCAGTCTTAGTTTGAAATCCTCTTCAAGTGCAGTTGCACAGCCATCAAAGGCTCTGATGAAACTTGCTCTCACAGCGAGTGCTCTGGTGCTGCGGATAAATTCAGTTAGCAAGAGGGCCACATCTTATCATCTTAGAGTTTACCTATCAGATGCGTGTCACCATCAGCCGCTCGGAGGAGACTGCATGAATTAGGCCTGTATGGTTGAAGCAGAAGGTGAACGGATGGTATTTACATATGTGGTTCCCACTATGTAGCATGGAGGAGGAGGTGTGATGGTGTTGGCGACTTATTCAGAATTCAGTGCAACTTTTAAACAACGTATTCGGCAGCAACACGTCATCCCATCTGGTTTGTGTTTAGTGGAATTTTATATATTTAATAACAGGACAACGAGCCGCTGCACACCTCCGGGCTCTGTAAGGGCTGTTTAACCAAGAAGGAGAGTCAGGGGAATTATGGGATATGTTTGATCACAGAGTGAAATAAAGGCAGCATGTGTGGTGCTTTTAATTATTTATTTATTTTTTTAACATTTAACACTTGCATCATTTTATTTTATTTTAATTTTTTTACGATGTTATTATGAGTTTATCTGGAGGGCTCTGCGCTATTGTACTGTACAGCACATGCAAGAAAGAAGAATAGATTCCAGGGAAATGCTAATTCGAGTTGCTGTCCTGTGTTTTCTGTGCAGGCGACTGTTTCAGCCACAACAGAACCTCCTCGCTGTCCCTGAGGCCCAGGTCAGCCCACTGCGAGACACACCTAACTCTTCGCCGGCACACCGTCCAAAGCATTCCCTGCCAGAGGAATACACTGACCCTCTGGCCTCTAAGAAGCCCAGAATATCCCATTTTTCCAGCAAAGCAGCCAGTGACAAGTCAAAAACGAGGCCTTCTAAACAAGCTCACGAGGACGTTAAAGCAGATGACAGGCAAAGAGTATCGCTTGATCCTCAGAAACTTATCGACTCCTTGTCAGCAGTCTGTCAGCAGGAAGAAAAGGTGGCTAAAAGTTTAGAACCACCTCACGCTCCTCCGAAAGAACCCGAAATTTCGGAAGATCACCCTCAGCATAACTCAGATTGCCCCCCATCCCCTCTAATGGTGCCAGATCTTAGCAAACATGCAATAAAAAAGAAGAAGAGCAAACACAAACACAGAGACCATGTGAGAAAACTGCTTCTTATTTGTCTTTTAATAGTTATTCCATTTCACGAGACGCATTGCTAATTTGGATTTGTATTCATTTGTCAAGGAGAAAGATAAGAGGAGAGACAGGACGGAGAAAAGAAAAAGACCAAGTTCAGAGCATCCAAACAGCAAAGCCTCTCTGGACTGCACAGGTGAGGCCTAACAGCTGTTGACTCATGAGCAAATGTGCTGCTGCTTCAGTTTTTCACTTGGCTGACATGTTTCTGTTTTTGTTTCAGAGCCAGCTGACATTTTTTTTGACTCTAATGCACTTCAAGTGGACAGCGACACAGCGGATTATTTATCGTAAGCATCATTCATTTGAACAAGTATTTGCAATGGTCAAAAAGGGTTGTTTACTTGTCTTAATGCACTTCATTTCATAATTTCCTCTTCTTTTTTTCCCCCGCCCTGTGCACAGGAAGTACACGGTGATTTGTAGCCACGAGGAGAGACAAAGTTACAAACAGGACTTTAACAAGGAGTACAATGAGTATCGAGATTTACACGCTCGCATTGACAGCGTGACGCAGCAGTTCATGGATTTGGACACACAACTCAAGCAACTCCACCATGAATCTCATAAATATAAGGTAGATGTACAGAAATGCTTTTTAATTTTTTTATGAAGGATGTTTTTAGCTTCGTGTCTCCTATAGTTTGCCCTTTCTGTTGCATAAACATCCTCTCATTTTTCTTTGCTGTCTGTAGTTAGTCGTTATACACATACTGTCCATTTTATTAGGTACACCTTACTTGTACCGGGTTGGACCCCCTTTGGTCTTAAGAACTGCCTTGATTCTTCATGGCATAGATTCATTCTTCAGACTTTGGTTCATGTTGGATGGCATCACATAGTTCCTGCAGATTTATGATCCATGATATGCAATCCAAACCCAAATGTGCTTTATTGGATTGAAATCTGGTGACTGTGGAAGCAGTATTAAGTGCAGTGACAACTGAAACCAGTTTGATGTGGTTTGAGCTGTGTGACAGCGTGTTATTCTCCAGAAAGCAGCCATCAGAAGATGGTACACTGTGGTCATGAAGGGAGGGACATGTTTAGTAACAATGCTCAAATAGGCTGTATTGTTTAAATGATGCTCAGTTGTTCCTAGGGGGTCCAAAATGTATCAAGAAAATATCCCCCACACCATTATACCACCTGTTGCCTAAATTTGTTTAACTTATGCAAATTGTAGCCTCAGTTTCCTGCAGTGGCAACGAGTTAGGTCTTCTGCTGTTATGACCCATTTGCCTCAAGGCAGGACATGTGCGTTCAGAGATGCTCTTCTTTGTACCCATCGGCCCAAAGCAGTTAGGCCTATGAAAGTCATAGGTATCCCCAAAGTAGCGACCTCTAACATAACATCAGCAAGATGTTTCACCCACAGAACTGCCACTATGGGTGAAGGATTTCTTTGGCTTATTAGACTGAGCAGATGTACAGGTGTACTTAATAAAGGGAGCAGTGAAGTATACATGTGGCAATTTCAGTCATATTTTTCCTGTATCAAATTTTCACACACAGTCCTCTGTACAAGCACAGAGGGGGGAATTGTTAGGCCATGGTTCATGAAGTCAAATAAACAAAACCATGAAGACAAACAATGATGAATTATAGTTTTTTCTGTGATCTTCTTATAGTCACGTAAGGATTATATTGCAACTGAAATTAATCCTTATTTCTGTATTTTTCCCTGGCAGACGGTTAGAAATCAAATTCTTCAAGAGTATCGGAAAATTAAAAAGGTAACGGCTTTCTTAAAAAATGTCCCACATTGGGTTTTTTTTGTTGTTGTTGTTTTAATTATTTTTATTTTAAACCACCGCTGTTAAATAATCAAGTTTTTCTTTCCTCACTACAGTCCAACCCAAACTACAACCAGGACAAGGCTCGCTGTGAATACTTGCACAACAAATTGGCCCACATCAAGAAACTCATATCAGAGTACGACCAGCAGCAGCTCCGTGTGGAGCATGCCAGTCTGAACTGAAGAGCCTGACCGGAATGACGAGTGAACTTCACAAGTGCGACAAAGATCCCCAGGCAAAGGGGATTCATGCTGCTGAGCACAGTGCCATCACACTGGAGTATGTGGTCTTAATGGCTAAATATAGCATCACGAGATCTACTGCGAATGTTGGCGAGGTTAAGTCTTTAGTGAGGAGCTGGAGTGATCGGACAGCAAGATGAGAGATTTTCTTGGAAAGTGGTCGAAGTGATGCTACTGCAGCAACACAGGAGTAACAGTAGTTTTGCTCTAAAAAGCTAGAGCTAGGGTCTTACTCTTCAAAATAAAAACATGAGGAAATGAGCTGCAAAGCCTTAAAAACATTTGGAGATTCTCATCCCTCTTACACCTTTTTAGTTGTGGGTTTGTTTTTGTTTTTTGTGCGGATTTAATCAATTTGAGTGTTTACCAACATGTTCTGTCAAACACATCAGTGTTAAGGTTTAAGCTGCAAACATGAAAAAATAATAAACTACACTTTGTACCCACCCATACAGCTTATATGAATGGCAGGCGACGGTTAATGTCTGATGGCAGCTGGGACGCAGATGTGTCCTGAGAAAGAATCCGCCCTGTTCTTTGGGTTTGGTGAGATTACGAGTCTTGCCAGTTGGCTGTGACTGTTGAGTTTTGCCTTGTGCGCCAACTGGACTCGATTCATAGTATTCCACTGGTTCTGTCCTTCAGGTGATTTTCCTGGACCACTGAGGACTGTTATGTTGAATGTCATGTGAACTTTAAGTCGTAATCAGGGAATGCGTGTTCAGCATGAGCTTCAGTAAAAGTGTAATTTTAAAATGGTTTTAATTGTCTGGAAGGAAGTTACTGTACCGTTTCTGGGAAGTACTCGAAATATGAAAAGGTGTAGTTGCATGCTGTGTACTTTACAGAATGCATGATGCATTACTCAAGATTTTGTCTGAGATTCAAATAAATCTGTTTGTACTCATTTTGTGTGGTGCTTTTCCTTATTTACTATAATTGTACATTAAAGAAAAACGAATTACTGTATGAATGATGCAAGATAAAAAGGACACACCGTATTTGGCAATCATTGTTTTGATGCAAAAATACTACTATGCTTGTAAAATGTTGTCTTTGACCTCTTTTCAGATCAACTAAAAAGGGGGGGGGGACAAATTGTGTTTTTGCCACAAGCTTGCAACAAAGAAAAAACCAAAAAAAAAAAAAAAAATATATATTATATATATATATATATTTTTTTTTTTTATTTAAAAAAATAAAATTTTTTTTTTTTTTTTTTTTTTT
>VURO01009508.1:27020-41010 GCA_015108175.1 Pelvicachromis taeniatus
AAAAAAAAAAAAAAAAAATATATATATATATATATATATATATATTCGGTTTTAAATTAATAAATTAAAAGGGTCTGTAATTAATTATTTTCTCTCTAATCATCGATTTACAGCTTGATTAATCAGTCATCGCTGTTTAATGATAAAGAAAGGCTCCTACCCATAGGCTGATATCCATTGCGTCAATCTGAAAACACTTCTGATTGGTCTGTTTACCCTGTCAACCTCAGCAAGCCGCTTCATGCACTTGCTAGCACGCTAGTTAAAAACACGGGATGTTCCAAGTTTATGTAACTGAACTGCCTTTGAACCTTGTGACTGAGTCGTGACATGAAAAAAGAGACACAGACGGAGAGATACGGGTTGTTATATGAACGCTTCTGGTAAGTAAATGAAGCCGTTACTCGGAAATGTCGGAAAGGAGAATACTAAGCAAAGTAGCTAAGCTAACTGAAGTTGTAGCTGCTTCAGGTGATGGATTGGATATTTGCAAGAAGAAAACATGCAAAGAGGGTAATAAGGCGCATTACTGCTGGGAAGCGTATTTGCTGCAACACACATGTAAAAAGACAGCTTTAGTTAGTGAAAAATGTCACTAAAGCTGTTCATATATTAGGTTTCTTATACCTCGTATATCTTCTATCTTTCTATAGCTGTTTGGGTTTGTTTATCAATGGATGCAGAAAGAGACGCAAAGAATTACTACCAATGTAGACTTTTATCAAGGTTGGCTTTTTTATTTCTGCATCTTTGAAGCAAAGAAGGTGCAGTTAACTTCTAGCTAACAACCCTAAAATTACAGATGACTATACATAATATAACTAGAAACTTTCAACTCCAGTACAAGATAAAAAGGCTTTTAAAAATATCTGACTCTTCTTGTCCCATTTGTTTTCTGCAGCTTATGTTACCGTCTCTTCAGTCATGGCAGGTCTTTTCCAAAGAGCACTAAGGCTGAAGACAACTCTGAGATGTCTGTACAACTACAACACGCTCTCACGATCTACAGCCACTCTTTCACCTGTTGATTTCCACAGTCCTTTTCTGACCTGCAGCTCAGAGCAGGTTTTGGCCTCCACACGTAAGCTACATGTTGGGGCTGACGGGTCCAAAGTATCTCCTTCTGGAGCACCAGAGAGGTTGCCTTTCTGCAGAGTAACTGAGGAAGATCTGGCCTTTTTCAGGAAGATCCTACCAGGCAGAACCGTCGTTGACCCCGACCTAGTGGAGCCTAATAATGTCGATTGGCTAAAGTCTGTGAGAGGTGAAGTTTGCACTTCCTTAATATAGTTCATAATAATAATCTACTGCTGATCATTGCTCATTTTCTGTTATATGTCCTGCAGGTTCTAGTGAAGTGTTGCTTAGACCTCAGACAACAGAGGAAGTGTCACAAATTCTAAGGTAAATGGTAGCCAGATCAACAGAAAGGTGTTTATCTAGTCATCAGACTTTTTCACATATTTTGTTTTCCTCCTGTAGCTACTGTAACAGTCGTAACCTGGCGGTGAACCCTCAAGGAGGAAACACTGGGCTAGTTGGTGGCAGCGTGCCAGTTTATGATGAGATAATCCTCTCCACCTCTCTAATGAACAAAATCCTTAACTTTGACAGTATCTCTGGTAAGTTTAAAAGTTGAATTCAAAAGAAGTGCTTCACCCATAGGCTGACAAATACACGACAAATATGTTTTTGATTTATGGTTACTTGTGCTGAAAATTCTCAAAGATACATTCACTTTTCTTTTCCCCTCTCAGGTGTTCTGACCTGTCAGGCAGGTTGTGTCTTGGAGAACTTGTCTTTCTACCTCGAGGAGAGAGACTATATAATGCCACTGGACCTTGGGGCAAAGGGCAGCTGCCATATTGGGGGCAATGTAGCAACCAATGCTGGTGGCCTCCGGCTGCTGCGTTATGGGTCCCTACACGGGACTGTGTTGGGTCTGGAATTGGTGAGTGTTGGACTTTCGATACTCTTCCAAAAAAAAAAAAGAAGCTTATTTTCAAATCTGTAACACATACAGGTCTTGGCAGACGGGCAGGTGTTGGACTGCTTATCCACCCTGAGAAAAGATAATACAGGATATGACCTCAAACAGCTCTTCATAGGGTCAGAAGGCACTTTAGGAGTCATTACTGCAGTGTCCATCCTTTGTCCACGGAAACCCAAATCTGTTAATGTTGTTTTCTTGGGTAGGATTTTCTACTTGCTTTTCAGATATACCTTTGTACCATTAAGTGCCTCACTTTTCTTGGAGATTAGCAACAAAACTAATGTGTCCATCTCTGCTCTTAGGCTGTGAGACCTTTGAGCAGCTGCTGAAAACATTTCAGCTCTGCAAAGGCATGCTGGGAGAAATTCTGTCTGCCTTCGAGTTCCTGGACAGTGAATGTATGAGGCTGCTGAATACGCATCTCAAACTACCCAATCCTATATCGGGTATAAGCACGCTCTCTGTCACACGCACACATGCATGTGCAATAATCCTATAAAACGAGTGAGCACACACAGAGCTGCCCTTTCCCTTTGCTCTGCAGACTGTCCGTTCTACATCGTCATTGAAACTTCGGGATCTGACCCGACCCACGATGCACAGAAACTCCACAACTTTCTTGAGGAGGCAATGACGTCATCGCTGGTCAGTGATGGAACGGTGGCGACTGAAGAATCAAAAATAAAGGTCTGTGGACATGACTGGAAAAAATATGCTTCTGTTGCATACAGTGAAGAAACTTTTAGATGTTCCAAGATTGCGGCAAGATCATTTTATATAATTGCATAGGTAAATATATTGCCAAATTATAAAAACATTTTTTGTTCCTGTTTTCTCAGGCTCTGTGGTCACTGCGTGAACGGATCACCGAGGCGCTGACTCATGATGGCTTCATCTACAAATACGACATCTCCCTTCCAGTGGAACGGATCTACCAGCTGGTGACAGACATGAGGAAGCATCTGGGAGACCAGGCCAAAAGTGTGATGGGATACGGACACGTAGGTAAGAGGACTTGACAAAGTGATCTGCACATACTTTATACACATACTACTGTCAGCTGTCATCTCAGTTCTCACTTACTTATCCTGTAGGTGATGGTAACCTCCACCTGAACATCACTTCTCCTTCTAAAGACCCTGCTCTCCTGGCTGCCATTGAGCCATTTGTTTATGAATGGACAGCCAGCTGTAGTGGAAGTATTAGTGCAGAGCATGGACTGGGCCTGAAAAAAAGGAACTACATTTACTACAGTAAACAGAGCCAGGCTGTGGCACTGATGGGAAACATCAAGGCCATGCTGGACCCCAAAGGCATCCTCAACCCCTACAAGACTTTACCAGACAATCTGAAGGAGCGACGTACGCAGAGGTCATGCTCAAGTTAAACTGTAGTTACCTCACCGCTATATGGCGTGTGTGGCAGCTAGGGTGCTTTTCACACATTTGGTGCAAAGATGACAGCTCACTCAAGAAACGCTATTTGTCACGCAAGCCACAAAATCCAGTCTTGCACAAAGAAAAAAGACAAAGTAGTTTCATTTTCTACAAAGCACTACTTTTAGAGAGATATCTACTTTAACCAGCTGGTTAAGTGAAGGTCCAGTTTAAATATTTTATCTACCCCTGTTACTTGCACTGATAGAATAGCCTCAGTCTGATGCACTCCATATTCTATAGAATATTCAAGTTTTACAGCTTGAAAAGGGAAAAAAAAGCCACTTTCTCAGAGGAAATGAATGAAGAATGACAGTCCTTCATATGGTGTTTGAGTGCCACTAGAGGGCAGGTGGGTATAACAGTGTGGGTGAAATGATGTCTGGATAAAGTGATGTTTAATGCATTTATGCAGTGAATGCCACAGCTTGTAATTGGTGGCCAGCTGTTCTCCTGTCAGAATCCAGATGTTCCGGATTTGGATGTAGCCATTGTAGGAGTCAGCAGCTGACTGCGTACATGCACTGAATGTTTAATCATGCAGTAGCAGATTAAAGCTTTCCAATTATGTTTGTAGAAATCATACTGCCCATTTATTAGGCAAGAGTGCACCAAATGTTTTATTACATATAAAAAGGCAAAACAACTTTATTCCCCCCAAAACAAAGCCAGCATTTGAAAACAAAATCCTTCAAAAGTCTTCATACACCTGCTACTTTAGATTTAAAGTCTTCAACAAACATTTTCAAATGAAGATGGAGTGTTTGCTTTTCCATTATTCAGGCAACCTGTACATTAGAGACACGAGTTCCAGCTCCCTCTTGAAAGATTTCACCTCCAGTCTCTTAAAATAAAATGCACATTAGACCACAAATAAACCTTTTGTGATTCCTCCCTGCCTGCACAGAAGACGTTTTCAGAATCAGCCACAGTGAGTTTATAAAGTATGCCACAGAGGATCAGGTCGTTTCATATTCCTATCACAAGTTACACTACTTCCTATCGTCAGGTACTTGCTTCTTCTCTAGTCCACAAACCACCAGAATAAACATGTTTGTAGTGTTTTGATCTTCTTCCCTAGCCTTGTCCACTATTTCTTAAATCATTTCCTACTCTGTCCAAATAATGATGACGTGTACAGGAAGTCCAGTAGAGTAAATGCCTATATATGTATGCAGTCAGTTTCACACACCATCGCATATCAGTCTGTATCTTCAGTAGTGTGGTCGCAATGGCGATTCAATACATAAATAACATACTAGTGTTTTTTTTTCTTTAAGAAAAAGGTTTAAAAACAAATTTGATTCAATTGGCTCTTTTTTCCTTTTATAAGTGAACATTGTGTTTCTGTGGTGATGGTTGGTAAATGGGTGACAGATTTCTGATTTCTGTCTGAGCAGAATCCCCAAAAGGCTGGAGATCAGACATTTCAGGAGACACTCAGTCTTGTAGTGTTTGTACTTGTAGGCAAAACCCAGTGTAGTCCCACATGGGCAATAAAGCATTGGGATGGGGTTACTATAACATACAATCCATTCACACTCGGTAACAGTCTATAGTTCAAGTTGGTGGAAACACACTGGCAACTGGTTTGCCTCATATCAAAGGCTGGCTTGTTCAAACACGACAGGTCCAAATGTCTGTGAGGGCTTCAAGTCAAACATGTTGGTGGAAGGCATCCGCAGAGAAAATGAGAGAAGGATGAGGCTGAATGACTCTTGGAACACCTCTTTCCATCTGCCTAATCTCCCTCTCTCTTTTTAACAAAACACTGGGAGTCTTGTTGAAGCCAATCCTTGACACCAGGCAGCTGCCTCTGAAACATGTCCCCCTCTCACGACTCCTTGCCCTTTTCCAGAGAGCTGTGAATCTTGTCTAGGGTCTTCTTGATGCGCAGTGCTGTAAGCCTGGCAGAGGGGTTCTGGTACCAGCATTCCTTCATTAGTTTCACCAGAGCAGAGAGAGTCTGAGGGAGGAAGGATGAATCAAAACATCATACAGCGATACATCCATTCTGAAAAGAAACTACAAAACAATGGCTATTGTCTGTCTCTGTTGACAAAAACATTTTTACTCACAGGATCAGAAAACCATCGATTAGGAATGAAAGGCCTCTGCTGTTCCACACACACCACTTTCCTCATATCCTCAAAGCTGGGATCGTTTGGCACCTGATCGTAAAACGGAGGTTTGTACTCTTCAACAATGCCTGGAAAAAGACATTTGAATGACAGAAATTAGTGAAAATTTAAGGACAAGTTAAACAACAAAGAATGAAGAGACAACCAGAGGGCATGACACGGATCACCATGCTGAATCATACTATCTGACTATATTGCAAACAGCAGGAATTTTATGTGTGAAGCAGCGCACTGTGATCACGGTAGCGTGCCACTCTCTTGAGTGTGCATGACACTCACCATTGCTGTATGTGCGTCTCGCTATCTCCCACAGCACCAGTCCAAAGGCCCATATGTCCACTCTCTTGTAAGCATCGAAGCAGTCTGTCTGAATGGTTTCTTCCAACACTTCAGGTGCCATGTAGCGCTTGGTGCCAACCTTTGGATTGTTGCCCACATCCAGCAGATTGTCTGCCTGGGAGTGGGTCACGGCCAGCCCTGTAACATGCAGTCACACACAGTGTTATAACAGGACCTGAAATTGATGCCTCCTCAAATGAGCGTATGGATTTTGGTAAAAATGATACCAAGTAATCAAACAATACAACCCTGCAATCCATTGTAAATAATGCAAGACTCAAAGCATTGAATTTCACATTAAGTATTCTGAAAAAAACTGAAAATATTTTTTTCAAATATTGTTAAATATTCATGCAGTTTAATACAAAATTATTTCACTTTCAATCTGAAAAATATTGTGAAAGCCATCCATCCATTCGCAGCCGCTTATCCTTTTCAGGGTCTCGGGGGGCGCTGGAGCCTATCCCAGCTGTCTTAGGGCGAAAGGTGGGGTACACCCTGGACACCTATGGGCAATTTAGATTTTCCAATTAACCTTTCCCCACAAACTGCATGTCTTTGGACCGGAGAGAACCCACGCAAACACAGGCCTGATGGTGGAATTGAACTCAGGACCTTCTTGCTGTGAGGCAACAGTGCTAACCACCGTCCTATTGTGTAAGCCTTGAAATTGAAATATGTGAAATTATGTGAAAATCCCAACAGTTCAGAGGAGACAGAAAAGCAGAAAAGTGACTGACCAAGGTCTGCGATGCAGCACCGCAGCTCCTTGGTCACCAGGATATTTTTACTCTTCAGGTCCCGGTGTGCGATGGCTGGTTTCCCCTCTGTGCCAAAGATCTCTGTGTGCAGGTGCACCAGGCCGCACGCTATCGATGCAGCCATTGCCAGACCTTCTGACATCTCCACTGCGACTCGCTGCAAGTAGTCATAAAGTGAACCATTTTCATGGTAATGGGTGATGAGCCACAGTTGAGTGCTGGAGTTTCGAGAAGTCATATCAGATGCCATGAACCCTGAGGGACAGAGAGGTGAGATGACAGAGAGAAGAGAACAGAAGTAACATGTAATAAGATCATGAAACTGTTTATTATTCATTCAGACATAAATCAAGTTTCTCTGGCATAATCACACTTATTACTGTTACATTTTGCAACACAGATCATCTTGTACTTCCTAGATCCTTTAAGGGGTCACCACAGCAAATCCTCTGCCTCCATCTCACTCTGTCCCTAGCATCCTCTCTTGTCATACCAACCCTCTGCATGTCCTTCTCTTCTACATTCATGAATCTTCTCTGTGGTCTTACACTTTTCCTCAAGCCTGGCAGCTCCATATTCAAGATCCTTTGTCCAATATATCCACTATCCCACTAGATCTAACTTGAGCCGTCCTTCTCATCATAATTTCCGTGACTTAGTGCTTTCAAATAAACTGTGAGAGTCTCCAGTTGAGGGAAGCTGAGGTTAAGATTCAGAACTGCCATTACTATGCAAGGAAATACAAGTTAGCCCAACCAAATTTGGGGACAGTCAGCAAGACCAAAACATTAAGTGTAACAGACTCACCCAGTATGTTTTCATGCCTCAGCAGCACTGTATTGTAGATCTCCGTCTCTCTGAACCAAGACTTCTCATCTCTCGATGAGAAGATTTTCACAGCCACATTCTCGCCCTGCCACTGTCCTCTCCACACCTCTCCATATCGTCCCTTGCCTGGGGGAAAATATATATATGTATAATAAAGAGGACACAAGAGGAGACAAGAAACAGAAAGTCAGAGAAGAAAGAAAAATACAGATGCATGCATTTTAAAAAAGACAGTCACTGTCTACTTTTTAAAATTTGAGGAGTATATTTTGAGTGAATTTTCACTGCAGTATGCAGGCACAGTTTTGATGTTTCCACATCAAAAGATCAACTGTGCACAAAGCCACAAACTTGCAAACCAGGCTGGTTTTTTACAAGCTGTAGTTCATGATACTGTGGTATATAAAAAGGATCCCAAGGCAAGTAACCTACATACTTTTATTTGAACGCTACATCAAAATCTGTCAGAGCAAATTTTATAGTGATTGATACAGTGACATTATCTTTTACTTCTGACAGGTGACAGTTTTGAACATGGTCAACAACTCACACGAATTAAAAAGAAAGATGTTTTGGCAGTTTCTTGAAACAAGTCACAGCTGATTTGACCTCCTGTTGTTATCGTCTCTTTGACATCACTGTCTGTGGCTTCAGATTCCACAGATATGTACAGTCATGACTGTAGTCAGGATCGCATGTGGGGGTAATTAGAAGCATGCGCACTTCTGGAAAACTAACAAATGTGTGACTATACCCTTTTTCTCCTGATTAATGATGAGAATTTGTTATTTGTGTGATGAATAACTTATGTGTCACAACTTTGGATTTATTTTTATGTCACCTGAACAATTTGCAGCTTTTCAGTAGAACACTTATCACATCTGCCAGTCAAACAGATATGAATCTGAACTGCATGTGGCTTACGTGTTACACCTACCTACGCACTCCACCAGACTAATTTGCCGAGCCACAGTTCTCTGAACGAGGAAGGGAAGACCCGAACCACTGCCTGACGTACATGAGTGATCCAACAGGTCCTGCAGATAGACAGATTTGATTTTAACATTGTTTGCAAAGATTTTTTTTAAACAACATAAATCTTTACATGTCAAATGTAGCTAGAAGTCATGTAGAGTCAATAGAAAGGTGTTATGCCTAATATGCTTGCTGAAAGCTACAGTTGTGGTCAGAAGTTTACATACACTGATGTGTGCATGTAAATCATGAATTTTGGGACTTTTTGCGGGGCTATTTTGGACTTTAAATAACTTCTTCAAGAATTGGGATCACAAGTTTAAATTTATTTAGGATATTTTCAAATCCTCACAGGGTGAAAAGTATACGCACAGGCTCAAATATATACATACTCCAACACTAATATTCAACCAGACCCTTATGGTAGTCATTTACAAGCATCTGGCAAGATATCTCACCACTTTTTTCTGCAGAACTGGCAGAGTTGGCAGGTAGTCATTGTCCTCCATTATTCCATCCACTTTTTGGAATGTACCAATACTACAGGCAACAAGATAGCCCCAGGGCATGATACTACCACCACCATGCTTGGCAGTTGGTGGTGTTTTCATGACAGGCTTGAGCCTTGATGATTCCATGGGTTTTACATCAACATCCTAATTAAATTCCATTCATCTGAGGAAGGCACTTTGGGTCTTCTTCCAGACATTGGCAAAGTAAATAACTTGTACTTGTACAGTTGTTTGAACTCACTATAATCTTCAGTTCTTTAGAAATGGCTCCAAGAAATCTTCCCAACTTGTATAAATCTACAGTTCTTCTCCTTAGTCCTTTCACTGAGTTCCTTGGACTTCCCATTGTTCTGAGTAATGGTCAAATCCAATGACTACCGCTTTTTTATTTATTTTTTGGACAAAGTTATTAGTTGACCATGATTACTAATAAGAAGTTAACAGACCTTGGACTTGTCAAGTTAAAAGACACCATAAAACCTTCAACAGCACATATTAAAATATTAGAGTATGTGTGTATATTTTAGGTATCTATATTTTTGACTGTGTAGTTTAGAGAAAATCCCAAAATACATTCAGACTTGTGCACCCAGTTCTTGTTTTTTAAAGTCATTAAATACCCATGTTGTACAATTATTTCACCCTGGAGAAACAACAGCTCAAAGACATCATAAAAGCCAAGATTACCATGAAATTAATACCCATAGGTATATGTATACTCTGACCATAACTGTAAATTAAAGGTGAAAAATATCACAATACTCAGAGGCTGGAAGTGAACACAAAGCGTGAGATGGACCATATTCTTGCTTTGCCCCAAATCTTTTTTCATGGTTATCTGTTACTCTTACCGCTAAAGTGCTGTCTCCGACATTGGAAGTGATGAGACCGTCTATGGCTCCCTGCTCAGCGTCAAACTCCTGCAGTCTCTGCAGACGTCCATGATGGAGCCTTCTGCAAGCCAGCACTGACACTACAGACAGCAGAGCCAGAACGACCACTGGGCCAAGTACAAAGAGAGCTAATGTCTCCACACGATATCGAACTGGCTCACCTTCTGGGGCTGTGGGTAAATGTAGAAAAGAGATGCGTATAGTTAGGAATGGGGGAAAAAAATATCATTATTTTCCTGTTAGAAGAGCTACAGAACAGTACAATTTCCTTGTAGACATGAAGCACCTGATGGTAGCAGAGACATCAGAGATTCCTTTGTGGTATTGCTGTTGCACCTGTCCTGGGAGCAGCACAGAATAGCCTTGTGGGAGGACGTAGCTATGGAACACTGGAGAAGGATTTTGTCCTCCTCGTCCAAACAGCCACGCTCAAACTCAGAAACTCCACTCTTACTGATTTTGACTGAAGAGAAGCACTGGGTACCTTGGCACTGGGTGGCCTGGGGGCATTTATGACCTTCACATGCGCATAGCAGCTGTCCATCTGTAAATAACAGGATGTGAGTTCACAATATTAACTTTGAATTAAAGGTAATAGGTTCTAATAAAGTAAAAGACATAATAAAAGACAGGAAATGGACTCTCATTGTGCTCAAGATAGTAGGTGTGCATCACCATACACCTCGTGATACAATAACTGTGATTAACTGTGATATGTCGTTGAAACTCCCATATCTGTTGCTGCCTGCGTAGCTAGAAATTCAGATTTAACTTTTATTTGTGCTCAGCTACCTTCCTGTTCTATTAGGAATATAATCAGAATACAATAAGCCGGCAGCCGGTTGAGTTTAGTCCCCTTGAGTTGTAATGATTAACAAAGACTCATTCAGACCGACGGCAACATGTTGAGAATTTGCATTTATAAATTAGATGGCAATTATTTGCAAACCTTCGACAAGAAGGTCAGACTGTGACCGTCAAAAGTAGTCATGAGTGTGCAACATCACCACAAATTCCAATTAGTCACAACCTAAATGTCCAGTATTGGGTGGGTTTTTTTTGTTGTTGTTGTTTGAGCCGATTTAATGCCAGTTTGCTCAGCTAATGTTATTCCGGGATGGTGTGCATAGGATGAGCCCTCCAGTTTATAGTATTCCCAGAATATTCTAATTTATTTAATAAAATATCAATTTTTGGTGTCCTGTATTGATTCTTTCCCTCATCCGATTCAGTAGCAACAAATAAAGATAAGCAATACCATGATTTTTGTGTTAAGTCAAAATGGCGTGCTACTGGTTCTTCCTGTTAATAACATATATGCACTATAACTAACTCTAATCTAAGGTTAACTTTAAAAAGTTATCCAAAATAAGACTAGTGAGAAAACCTATGATTTAAAGCAGGTGGTTTAACAGGATGCAAAAAGGATGTGCAAAAGTGGAGAAATGTAAGCAATATTATATTATCCTATACAGATTATTACTTTTTTATTATTTAAGTCTCCAGCTGCAAAAACTAATTAGCCTATCAGCTGATTAAAAATGAGAAAAATAATCAACAAATACTGTGTTAGTTTAAAATTCCTTTCAAGCAGAAATATGAAACTTTTTCAAAACTGGTTCAAGCTTTCATGGTCGCAATTTGGTTATTTGTGTGCATCTGCTCTTCCCTTGTTTTTCATAAACCACTCACTTAATCATTAAAATAATTAGTAAAATACATGACTGTTAGCTTCAGCCACACATCAGTTTGCATGTTTATAAGGCTTATTAATTTCTATGATTTTCTTTCCCCCAAATCCAGAGTACACATGTAAATTATTATTATTTTTTTGTCGTATACCACACATAGAATTAAAGACCATCCCTGATCCGGGTATTATTTTCCTACTACAAATGAACAATCTCCAACAATTTAATCTTCAGACTTGAACACAAAGCAGCGAGAAGCAGTCTCACAAACAATAAGTGAAAAAGCACATGAGTACTTTACCTGGACCTTCAGCTGATATCGACAGAGTCTGCAGCGAGAGCAGCAGAAGGACATGGACACTGCAACGACCCATGTTTCAGTGCACTAAGAGTGGGAAGAAGAGGCAAGATGAGCCAGAGAGTTCAGATGAGTACACTCATAATTACATTTAGCCTCTTTATGTTATCTGACGAGCCTCATAAGGCTCCAGACAGAAATGAAACAACAAATTATAAAGGCTGAATGAGTTCAGTTTGTCTTAGAAAGCATTACTTAGTATACATTAGTGCAATGGATTCAACTGAAGCCTTTTAAAAAGACAGTCACTATGAATTACCTCCAAATATATAAATGTCTTCACCTAAACATAATATAATCATGTGGTTCATTCTTGAGTGGTTGACTAATAGACTAATTGCTTTATATATAAGACTTGATGTATAATAGCTGTTCCTCCGCAGGCACAATAGCATGCACAATAAAAATATAATAACGCTAGCAAGCCAACAACTTTAAATGTCAACTTCAGCCTCTGGTTTTGACTTAACATTCAGAAACAACCAAAGCTACCAGCAAATCATTATTTACAAAGAAAAAAAAAGATAGGGGACCTAGCTGTTTGCTGTGGCCATTAACAGGCGGCCTCACTGGCCGTTCACAGGCGCCCCGGAGGCGCCAGGCTGCCTGGTGTTGCTGCTCTGTAAACTAAGCTAAGCTAAGCTAAATTAAGCTAGCCACACAGCACAAAGCACAGCCGGACGAGGACAGCCAAAGCAGAACATTAAAACAACACCCACCTACCTGGCGCACACGCAGCGCAGTTTCTAACTCATGCTCTTAAGCCTGCACATTCGTACACGAGTATTAATTAATCGTATCGGCGTGATTTGCGATGTTAAACCGCTAAAAGCAGGGACCACAGCCCAGCCCACCCACTGGCTGTTTTCGCTTCCAGCTACACATGACGTCACCAAAACATTAACATCAAGTTGCATTGTGGGGCAGAGAAGTCCGCCAAGTTAAAATCAGTGTAACGCGAGTGACATAAATGTGGATTTGAAGTGTTAATAACGTCAGCCATTTTTATATGATAATTAAATGAGAAGAGGCTGTTGTGTGTTAACCTCTGTGGTCATTAAATGCTGCTCAGTGGGCCCTAAGCTGCAATCATTACAATGCTCTGTAAGCACATACTGAAGAGGTTGCTAATAATTAGTGGTGAACTGTGTATTTAAGTGCATTTTGTAACATTATGCTGGTTTCTAATAGTGAAAGATTCGCTTTTTACTAAACAACATACATTTGACAGACCCTTTTTAATTCTCAGATCAATTTTTAAAATAATATATATGTATTGTTATAGATTAAATGACACAAAATTGAGCTATTAACAGGCAGGTTGGTGCTGTCCAACCTGCCTGTTGAGAGGCTACATGTGTCTATACAACTTAAACACTCGTACACAAGTATGATTCATTTGTATAGAACTTTTATGGATTAATTTCTCCATCCTGACTTGGTATAGTAACACAACCAATCTGGGCAAACAATAGCTTTAAAAAAATAGTAAGTAGAGCCCCCAAGGTCACTGTCTATCTTCCATAGCTTCACACTATGGCACCAGAATCACCAGGAAGGCTGGAAGCATCATTACTGACCTCTCCAACCCTGCACATCACCTGCTTCCCCATCAGGAAAAAGATACAGGAGTATTACTAGCACCAACCTCCAGCCAACAGCACCAACCTCCAGTCAACCTCTAAACTATTAAAATATGCACTGAACCTCTTGTTACCTATATCAGGTTGTAATCTAAGAATCTGAAACAATCAAAACCTATATGTATGTATCAAGCATTTGCAATAATAAGCACCATAATTTCCGGACTATAAGCCGCTACTTTTTCCACAAGCTTTGAACCCTGCGGCTTACTTATTGTCCGGTGCGGCTTTTCTATGGATTTTTCATGATTTTTGTGACATTGTAAGAGGATTTGTTTTGGTTTGTTCTGCCATTTTGCCTGGCGGAAAGGCATGTGATCAGACACGGAAAACAGTGATGTTGGTCACATGTTTGTCCGCCAGCCAAAGTAGTGCCGTACGAATTAACACGAAAAAGAGACTAGATTAGCAAGCTGGCTC